>JAJHUR010074133.1:0-12841 GCA_027495735.1 Lutjanus campechanus
ATTATATTTAACCTGAATTTTTTTTTGTACACTTATTTTTATTTTGAATACACTGATGTATTTTTCAAAATTCAAGATCAAAACTTGAATTTTCAGTTTCAAATTTTATTTTTTCAAGTTCAAAACTTTTGACCCTAATTTAGCTCCATACAACTGCTGCTCAGCAGGCCAGATAAATCCACTGTCCTCATGTGAACATCAAGGCACCATCTCCATATTTCCCTTCCTTAAAAGATAAAAATCCAGTTAAGTAAATGTCTAAATGTGTGGACACACTTGTGTAATATATAATAAGTAATAGTTTGTTTACAAGAGCACTTCACAGCGATCAGGGTCATGAATCATCTTGTATGTTGGTGCAGATATTAACAGCTTCTCAACTGATATATTAGAGATATTTAATAACCTGATAATCATAGATATATTTTCACACAGCTCGCACGCAATGGATTCCTGCAGCACGTGAACGTGTGATGTTCAGTGGAATTGAGCGGGTAGAAGAAGATAGAGATGTAATGTTTGCAAGAACGGTGGAGGAGGAAGGAGATGTAACGTTTGCAAGAACGGCGGAGGAGGAAGGAGATGTAACGTTTGCAAGAACGGCGGAGGAGGAGGACGACGAGTGGGAGTACATGGATGTGGCTGTGCGATCCAAGTTCTATGAGTCTTGGCTGTGGATGGATGTTGACCTGCCCACCCAGGCTGACAGAAACGGGTGAGTCAAACGTTAAGTTTAAATATGGCCGTCAGTCAGTTGACCTGCAGGGCCTCATTTATAGAAATGTTCTTAGATTTATACTTGAACTTCAGGCCTGAGATCTATAAATCTCAAATTAACTTTAAACTGGTGTCACCTGCCTTATCATCAGTGATTTAGCCCTTACATAATGCAGCACAAATTAGTGTTTAGTGAGGAACCGCCATGGACATGCACGGATGGAGACAAAGCCGAGCAGAGCATAACCAGAACAGGCAGGCTAACAGCTAATGAGAGCAGGCTAAAGGCTAATCTCAAAGCAAAGCAGAGGCAACAGTGGCAAGCTAGAAACAAGAAGAGACACATTAGGTTAATGAAACCCCACAAACATACACTCTGCACGGTCAAAACGGCTCAGTCTTAACGGCAGTTTCCAACAATTCATCACACAGTGGACGGGAGGAATAACCAACCTGGAGAAAAATTAAAAACTTCTTAGCCGACAAACTTATGGCAAGTTAACGATGCATGCTGCATTTAGACGGTAAATTGTGTTCATACATGCCAAAGAAAGTATGTTGCTTTTGATGACAGAAGAAGAAATTACACCTCTAACATGTAAATCATCACTACTTAAAATAATGTTAATGGTAAATGGTAATAATGTAACCTTTAACAATAAACTGTTTTTTTTTTTTTTTCCAAAATTGTTGTTCCCATTCGTCACTTAGACACAAAAGCAAAAGCTTTGAAAAGCCTTGACTCTACCACAAAACAAGGTCTTAACCACAACACCTAAAACTCTTGTGGTAAATGAAACATGTTATAGAAATCACATTTTTGCTAATTTTGCAGATCAGTGGCAGCGAGCACGGTCTGCTGTGTCAGTTTCAACATCTAGCATCTAATATACATAAACTGAACAGTAATATGAATTAATTTTTTAATTGTAGTTCACAAAATACACAATTACTAAGCTGTTTGGTAAGGACACACAATAAATACTCAGGAAGAGAAGATCTTTACTTTGTTTTTCTTGATCTTGAGGGTCACCTGATCTTTCAGCCATGAGTTCACTTTGTAACTTCTGTTTTAGTAGAAATTAGAGTTGTTTGGCTTTGACAAAACTTAAACCACAGAATATGTTCAGCTTCATGGTAAGGACATAGAGGTGTAGGACAGGTGGATTTAGATGAACAAATCATAAAAACTCTTCAGAAAGCAAACAAACAAACAAAAACAAATATATTACGGTGTAAGGTCATATTTACATGAAAAAAAAAGTTATATTGTAATTGAATTAACTCATTTTACGTTTCTGAACATGTAGACTACAGTGTTGGAACATGAACTAAAGTAAAATGCTTCATAAATGTTAAATTTTAACATAAATCCAAACTTTCACTGCTGGGTATCTAAAACGGCCACAGCTGCAGAAACACTGTTATATAAATGAGGCCGTCAGTTTGTTTGAGTCCATGATTGATCTCCACAAGAACAACACAGCAAATAAATAAGGATGACACATGAAGATGACGCAGAGCTTTAGTGGGGCAATAAGAACACAATGTGCTCCTTCATGTTGTCTAACTGGCTGATAGACCTTTAAGAAGGTTTTTGCGGTTGTTAAGATTCTGGTATGCAGAAGTGGACGTGTCAGTTTGGATATCCCGTCTGTGCAGTATCTGGATAGTTGCAGTAGCACTGCCGTGTGCCTGTTTAACATACATTTGAAAATGCTGGAGTGGACCCCAAAAGTCTTACCCAAATCCAGCCAGTGATATTTGAGATATTTGACGTATCATGACTAAAAAATGGGTCAGCGATGATCTGTTTCATTGTGTGAGACAAAACTGGGAGCGCCGAGAATTTCCCCGGGTTGCTTCATGATTTGTTTGGGCAGTGATAACAACTGAACAAACAGCTCAGAATCAACAAAACTGACTGTTCAGAGTATTACACCAACACAGCATTGATTCCTGTTAACCTGTCCTGTGTGTGTGTGTGTGTGTGTGTGTATGTGTGTGTGTATGTGTGTGTGTGTGTGTGTGTGTGTGCACATAAACTTATATGAAGATACCTGTATGAGTGTCATGTCCTTGTTTGCATTGTGAAACACATCAGAAAACCCCAAAATTAAGTTAACACTGTACATGTTCTTTGCTTCCATACATTAAATTAACTTTTATCCATAAAACTGCAACAATTAGTCCAGGGGGTGTCAAACTCAAATTCATAGTGGGGCCCCTTCAGTTTTCAAGTCCTGCAAGAAAACACATTATTTCTAAAAAGTTTACTTTTTTGTTTCCATTACTAATGTATCTTCATAATATTTAATTTTAAAAAATGCAAACAGCAGCAGTTTCTACATCTTATATACAGTATAAACATTAGTTACTTGTGCATCGGACACAAACTCTGCACAAGCTCAGCTTTTCTGTCATTTTGAATTTGTCCTTGATACGGATAGGAGGGAAAAAATATTGATCCTCTTCAGTATCGTGATTCTGTTTTGTTTTTGTTTTTTTTAAATGATGCCTGAATCTATTTTTTGATTGCTGAATCTTAGTATGTTAGCTAAATGCTAACACATAATGGGAATTCTCATTGACGTGCTAACAGAAATGAGCTTTGCAATAACTGTAATATTATGTTAACCAACTGATCCTTTTTACTTCTCATGCGTAAACTAACTTCCAGGCAGATATTTCTTCTGCTCTGTGGAAACAAACTAATATCTGCGGATGCTAATATCTGTTACCGGATGCAAAATACAGCAATACTGTACTGCAACTTTAAAATGATTGTATTTTAACGAAAATGATGGCACATACAGATACAACCTGGGAAGGGGCTTGGATACTACGCTGAACAGCAAAACTATGCCATGTGCACCATATTGCATGGAGGCTCCATCACTCAAACAAGAAATCATAATTTTAATCACTTTACACAGAATCAACTGCAGCTAATCACACAGTCACCCTTTCAGTTCTCACCCTTCAAAATAAAAGCCCCAGACTGCGTCACTGCTGTTACATGCTGCTTGATCGATGTGGCGCTGATGTGATCGGTTGCTCTCAAACAAGATTTCATTGCAGCATCATAAATGCAAAGGATTTGCTGATTTTCTTTGTCATTTATGACAGTAAATGAAGGGTGTTTGGGTTTTGGACTGTTGGTTGGACAAAAGAAGCAATTTGATGACGTCACTTTGGGCTCTGGGAGATTCTGATGAGCATTTTTCACAATTTTTTGACATTTTATTGATAAAACAATCAATCGTGAAAATAATCTGCAGATTAATCGACATTAAAAACAACTGTTAGTTGCAGCCCTATAGCTATGTCATACTATTTCATTTTTTTCCTTACATCTACTAAATAGCGTGCTGTGGTTTTAACACTCGACCTGGCAATAACACAAACCTGAATCTGATCAACAGGCTGGCGTTTAAGGATGTGGTCAATCCGTTACCTGATAGCATCACAGAGTGGGGAGTTCTGGCCATCAGCTCATCACCTCAAACAGGTAAGAAGATGAAGAGGAGAGGGAGGTGGAAGTCAAGGTACTCAGTCACATTGTAGCTCAACATCATACAGCACTCGTCACAGTCTGGATGACAACTTCGCTTTTAAAGGCATAGTCCACCCAAAATTTTAAATTCAGTAATTATCTTGTCACGCTCGCGCCGACTGAAGGTCAGGTTTAGTTTTTTAGTCCACAAAACACTGCCAGAGTTTCGCAGGAAAACAGCGTTGCAGAATCTCCAAAACAATTGAACCCAAAAATAAAAACATAAAATACCTCCGCACTGCTTGTCTGGTGTAATCCAAGTCTGTTAAAGCCCTGGCATGCAGTTCCCATGCACGTGCACACTGTTAAACCACGCACATCCAGTTCAGATGGTGTGCACATGAACGTGGCTACAAGCAAAGGATCTGTAGTGAAGATTTAGGTTAAAAACATGGTGTAAATGATGAATGAATGAAATGCCCTTCAAGCCAACTTGGCATGTTGGGGCTTTAGGAGACTTGGATTACATCAGTCAGGCATTTTATGTTTTTGTTTTTTTTTACGTTTGAAAACTGGTCACCATTCCCTTTAATTGTTTGGAAAATTCTGCAACACTGCACTAAACCCGACTGTCAATTGGCATGAGGGTGAGTAGATAATGACTGAATTTTCATTTCTGGGTAGATTATCCCTTTAAGCTAACAGGGAAATAAGCAAACTTGTTTCCAGAAGAAAAACAAAGAAAAAAAAAGAAAAAGGTGATCTGAAAAATGGCGGCATCAGGCATTGTTTTTGTCTTTTTGGTATTAGTTTTACTGCTATCTTTTAAAATGTTACATCCGCTTGATTAGTTGTAATCCATACTGAAACTGTTGTCCAAACTTAATTTCATTTATTCATGTAGACACAAAAAAAATACTCTATACTGTAGTTTGAGTGGATGGAATGATCCCCTTCAAATCTGTTGTCCAACAAGCTTGTTGACTTTGCATCACTCAACTCTGCAGGAAATAATATGAATATTTTTTGTTTATTAAAGTGTAAATGCATACCTAACACCTAATCCTACAATTTACTGAAAAAGCAATGGCTCACTAAATTGCCCTCGCTTCGCAAAAAAAAATGCAAAGTCTGAAGACTCAAATCTCTAATGGAACTGCAACGTATAATCATCACTAACGTACTTTTGAATGTCTGTAGGTTTCTGTGTTGCCGAGCCTTACAACGTCAAAGCGTGGAAGCGGTTCTTTGTCGACCTGAAGCTGCCATATTCAGTGGCGAGGAACGAACAGATCGAAATCAAAGCTGTGATCTATAACTACGGCGATGAAGACCTGCAGGTAAGAAAATTATCTCAAAGCTGCTCAGCACGGCCACCTCCTTCTTATTCAGCTCATGGGTTTAGTAAATATAAATATATTTTTTGTGGTACGAATTCCCTTAAAAATGAATTTGACAAATCTTTCTACAGATACTACGATAAGTTGTATAGCCTACAGCCACTGGTTAACTAACTCTCCAGTGGCTCTCTGTGGCTTGTACAATGGATAAAAAAATTATGAATTAATACAGTTCATGTTTTCAGTTTTCATGGTTGTAGGCCCAACATGATTCTTACATGCTCCAACAGTGAAAATGTGCACTGAATTTAAACAAATGTTTTAATATTTCATCAACTGAAATGTGCATCAGAGTCTCTGTCCATGGCTCAGCGACTCTAAAATACAGAATTTAATTTAATGCTTTTTTTGGCCCAGTAGCTAAATGCTAACATCAGTGTGCTAACATGCTCAGAAGTGAAAGTGAAAGGGCTAGATGAAAAGTCAGGGATCACCAAAGGTATAAACAGTGTGGTGCAAGTAAACACTTCACACAAGCTAGCTCAAAGGTTGGTTCACACAGATTAAAATGAAATATTTCACCTTAATTTCATTCGGCGTTCTCTCACCATGTGGTCCAGTGCAAGTCTGTCTACTTGTTGACATGGACGGGGACATGAAGGTAGCAAAGGTCCTTTTAAAAAATGCTGAGTTTGACTTGGCTTGTGGCCACGTACCCTTATTTGAGAACCACAATGTTAAGTGATTGACCGACAGACTGAGTGACATTGCCATCATACTAAAAGAAATAAAAAAGTAACTCAAAGTCAATTCAGTAAAATGAGATACAGTAAATAAATCTTGAGCATCTGTGTTTGTGCTACGACTGGTTTCCGTTCAGGTGATGGTGATGCTGATGAGGACGGAAAATATGTGCAGCGTTGCCTTCAAGGACAGACACACACAGCGAGTGACGGTGCAGGCCGGATCTTCTGTCGTGGTGCCTTACACGGTCGTACCGTTGGAGGTGGGACAGCTTCCTCTGGAGGTGATGGTGAACGGCGGAGACATGGGAGGAGACCGCATCCAGAAATCTCTGCGGGTGGTGGTGAGTCACCCATGATGATGAAGATGTCATGGCAGTGTAATCAGGGTAGAGGTATAGATGGTTTGCATAATCGAACAGATGAACTTGAATAAAGATCTTTTACAGTAACTCTCTTCTCATCCTGAACAGATGGATGGAGTGCAGAAGACTAAAGTTTTTAGCACAGTGTTGAACCCGTCTGCAGAGGGAGGTAAGAAGATCATAGTATACCATTTTTTCATACTTTAATATCCTCCTGACATTGCAGTGGGGTGTATTGTATTATTACAGTATTTGTGTACTGTAACTGTAGTGTAGTGTGAGTGAGAGACGAGACACACACTCAGGAGCTCTGCTTCAGTCTTGAGAAGCTTCAGCTTTTATCCACCGAGATACTTAAAGCTACACTGTACATTTACTGCCACATCGACAACTTCACCGCCCACCTTCCCCTCTGCTCAACATGCGTTCACCATCATTCTGTGCCACCGTGGACAGTAATCAGTCCGTCACTCACCGTCTCTCATGCTCGCTAAAGTTATTCACTGACTACGCTACACTACTCTGACCACTCGGTAGTCTGCAGTGTTTGCTGGCTTACCTTTACCATCCAGACTAAATCCAAAATACTCCCAAACAGGGGCAGAGGCATTTTTCTTTTTTTTACTAGTTGGCACTGTAACTTTATCCCCCAGACACCATGTTTGTCAGCTCAGCTGCGCCGCAACCCCTTATGATGTCTGCTGCGCACAACAATAAAGCTTCTCCCTGTCAGTTTAATAGAAAGAAGAGCGTCTATAATTATGATGGCATTGAAAATCATATCGTCAGGATTTCTTAATACCCTGGTATAGTGCTTGTTTTATGAGGTTACCATTACTTATATAAAGTTGCATTAACTTCAGTCACACTTTTAAATGTATATTTGGGAAAAATTTTGATCATGCTGTAACAAAACTACAAAACTAATCCAGCGTGGAACCAGTAACCGCTAATACAACTGCGCAGGCCTGTCAGAATTTATTGGAACACAACCAGCTTGTGTGTCGCACTGTAGTGAACGGACAAATGTAGTGTCTCCTATCATCCAAAAAAATTTGCTACTTCCAGAAGTAATGAGTTAGCTTTTGTTCTGTTAATATTACGTAATATCGTGTTACATTTAGGGCTGAGTATCACTACTCAGTGTGTTTGAGGTATCGATTGAAACAGCCCAATATGAAGTAGTATCGAAACTTCTCCAGACAAACAACACTTTCAATCAATCCTTTTGGTGCTCAAATCTAAGGGGAAAAAAAGTTTATTCATATGGTTTTGTTCCCAGCCAATGACTGCAAGATTTTTTTTTATAAAGAAGAACCTTTGAAAAATGATACTGAATGAAGTCCTGCATTATCAATATCACATTAAGGGTACTGGTATTGGTATTGGTACTGGTAAAGATGCCCAGTCAGCCCCAGTTACCTAACTTTAATAAGTTTAGTGAGATCTGACTCAAGAAGGGCACACATAGTGTTTGGTTGAAGCCTTTTGAAAATAAGAAATTGGAAGCTGGCTGCACCTTGTGCAAAAAATAAGATAAAATAAAATAAAATTTAACTAAATTAAATTAAAATCCGCTCAAATTAGGAACTTTTGGTATAAAGGCATCAGAGTTGTATGGGAAGTCAGTCACCATAAAAACCCACCAGCGTTAACATCTTAGATCTATGCCAACATTAAAAAGGGAGGTCTTTAAATGTATTCATAATGGTGTTTAAAAAGTTTTTAAATGCCTTAAATCTAACTTGTTGAAAGCTGTTTTGTTGCTGTCTGAGCTCTACAGGTTTGTATGTATGGTATATAGTATTTGATCTTCAGATTTGGGTTATATAGTTATGAAGCTTATGTTTATGTCTCTATTTCCGTCCACCACAGGAACGCAGATGGTTCGTGTGGCCAACATCGAACTGGAGTCAGTTGTTCCGAACTCTGTGCCAGAGACGATGATCAATGTCAGAGGTCAGTCACTGACAGATCGGTATGGATTAATAATGAACCCGGGGGAGCGGACTGATTCTTGATTTTCTCCTCTCCAATCCAGGCAACGTGTTGGCAGACAGCATCGACAACTCCATCAGCGAGGACTCTCTGGCCTCTCTGATCCGGATGCCCGGTGGTTGTGTGGAGCAGAACTTGGCCAGCATGACTCTTCCGCTCATCGCCTACCTCTACCTGGAGCGAACGGACAAATGGGAGAGTGTTGGGGTGGAGCGCAAGGCTGAGGCTCTCCGGTACATCAGGAGAGGTGAGAGAACACATGAATAAATCGATGGGTGGATGAAGTACATCCCAAAATTTAAAGAGGTCAAATGGATGATTGATGACCATTTATGTGAGTAGATATAAATAGATAAATTGAACAAGCTGATGCATGTACAGTGGACGATGGATGGATGAATTGATAGTCGGATGGATGGATGGATGGATGGATGGATGGATGGATGGATGGATGGATGGATATTGGAGCACATGGATAGTTGAAGAATTGGCTACATGGGTGGATGAATACTGGATGGATGAATGGATGAATAGTGTGAAACATGGGTGCTGGGTAGTGGATGGATAGTTTGATTGATGGATGGATGGATGAGCAGACTGGTTGATAATCTGGTTTGCAGATGGACAAACTGCGACCTTCGTGAACAGATGGACTGTGAGTTAACTAAATGTACAGATGGATGATTTTGGAACGAGCTGTGTTTTCATTATGAGTAAGTTAGGACCTCTCCTTCACATGTTTATATTCTGCTATGCTGCTTTGTGTTTTTTTAGGCTATGAGAACCAGCTGGCATACAGAAAGAGTGATGGCTCTTATCCACCCTACAGGAGGGAAGGCGCAAGTACATGGTAACAGTTAAAAACTGAACATTTTACCACCCCGATTCCCCAAAAATGTTGGGACGTTGTGTAAAACATAAATAAAAAAGAGAATGCAATGATTTGCAAATACTCTTTGACCTGTATTCAATTTAATACAGTACAAAGACAAGATATTTAACATTCAAACTGATGATTTTTAGTAAATATACGTTGGGATAGGTGCAAGAGAAGACTGGGAAAGTTGTGGAAGTGCGTGCTGTGCTGGTGGCGCAGGAGACTTTGTTCCATGTGTAAGATAAAGCTCCTCGTCTTATACTGCGTTCAACTGAATATAGGTTGAAAAATTTGGGCAAATCTTTGCATTATGTTTTTTATTTACCTTTTACACAGCATTTCAAATTCAAATTCTTGATCTGTTAGGCAGATAGTGTGTTTAAAAGTGACCGGATGTAATCACTGCACACCGTACTAATCAGAGTCTGCCCTGACGTCAGGATCACGGCGTACGTGGTGAAAGTTTTCTCCATGGCTCACTCCGTCGCTGGCGTCGACGAGCAGCAAGTGTGTGGCCCTCTGCTCTACCTGATGAACAACAAACACCGGATTTTAAGAGGGAACTTCATCGAGAGCAACCCAGTTTACAGCACTACCATGACTGTGAGACACACACACTTAAAAACACACCATGTCACCCTGCTAATAGCTGGACTGATCTTCATGTTTTCTCCTTTTTCCTGGCCTTTCTTTCTTGTTTCTCTTTTTAATTCACTTAAGTGAATGAATATTTAAATAATATGCATTTCTAATATCAAATACCCACTATATGAAGGTACAGTACAAGTAAAAGTGTCCATGGTAAAACTGTTAAATGATAGCATAGCTGTTAGCTTTGGGGTACATTTTTGTTGCTTGATGGTGGTTTTGTCTTTTCCTTTCTTAGGATGTTTGACATCATGGCACATTTTTTTTTTTTCAATTTTACTTTCATAGTGGACATAGTTTGAGCAAACTAAATTTTAAACAGTAATTGTGACTTTCTCAGCATCAAAGAGGTTCTTTGTGGAGCCGTCATTTAAAATCAGCAGGCCACGATCCTACAGGAAGAAATCATGCCAAAGGAGAAAGAGAAAGAAAATTTCACGTTCTGTCTCAGTAGGCCACAATTCAATTTAGGCACAGGATCGATGTCTTGAGTCAATTTTCGGAAGGAAAAAAAAAGATTTAATCAAAACCCTCTTTTTCTGCATGTGTGTCTCCAGGGTGGTCTGCGTGGTGATGACCCCGAGTTAACCCTGACGGCTTTTGTCAGCATTGCACTCGCTGAGGCCAAGCAGGCCGGGATCCGCTGCGATGATCCACACGTGAACTTAGAGGTAATTCATATTAAAAAAAAAAAAAGATCTGCAAAGCAAATCATCTAATGAGGCTGAATGTTGTATTTATTTAGGACCTTTAACATTGTTGCCTGTTACCTCACTGTTATTATGAGTAATGGAATTATCAGTAGTTGTACCTAAAATTATTGTCTACCATTTGTGTCTGCTGTAGTCTGCTATGCGTAAGACAGCCGACTACCTGAAGAGAGCTCTGGTGACGTTGGGGAGGAGGCCGTACACTGTGGCCATCGCCTCGTACGCGCTGGCTCTGCTGGGGAAGGACGCACGCTACGACCCAACACAGTCTTTACTCAGAGCTGCAGGTCCAGGTATCCTGAAACACTCAGCCCTCATTCAGGTCTCTGAAGAAATGGAAAAGTTGAGAAAACAAACTTCAAGGCAACTTGAGTTTTGAGCCCAACTCAAATTTCTTTAGAGTTTTCTTCCTTGGATAAACTTGAATCTTTTTGGGAGTTTTTGGAAATCCCGCAAAATTTGTATTTCAAGAATTTAGTAAACTCATTAAAACTTATAACTTAAGAGTTTGAGTTTGTGTTTAAGACTCAAAGGTCTATTGCAGTAAGTTGCCTAGAAACTTTGTCTTGTTTCAACTATTTTTTCACAGTGTTTCATTTGTACAGCTCATAGTTTTCATTCTTGTTATTTTCTTTTCAATTTCTGTTAAAGCTGACATCCCGCTTTTCTTTCTCGCCTCCAACACTTGCAGTTAGTTTAAAGTTCAGTCAGATGTTTTTATTCAGAGTGAGAAGAGATAATGCGACAGTTAAGCAAATTCTGAACAATTAAACACACATTATTTTACATAAAACATACCAGAAATATTCAAATGATGTTGTTAGCCTTAAATTCATTTTGATCATTTTGTTGATTTGCTCAGCGTGATCAAGGTGAAGTGAACAGAAGGATTCACATGTTGCTCTTCTCATTAACTCCACCTCTGTGTCCTCCAGGTCGCAACCACTGGCCCGACCGTCATAACACCCTGTTCACGCTGGAGGCGACCGGCTACGCTCTGCTGGCTCTGGTCAAGATGGGACGCATGGACGAGGCCGCAGCGCCGTTTCAATGGCTGAACAGCCAGCGGAGAATGGGAGGAGGCTTCGGCTCCACTCAGGTAACAGCGGGGCGAATCTGGCAGCTGAGCCATACAGTAAATCTGCAAATTCAACAATTTCTTATTTGTCTTTTTAAGTGCATTCACCTGCCAGATGTGGGAAGTAACTAAGTGCAATTACTTCATTACTGTACTTAAGTAGATCTTTCAGGTATCTGTGCTTTACTATTTATAATTTATTTTTCTGACAACTTTTTAGTTCAGAAAAATACATTCGATCACAAATATCTGTACTTTCGACTCCTTACATTTTCAAAATGCATTTGAAGGGAATTATTGATTGTTTTCATTCATTTTAATTTTGCATCGTTGCGTCACGACCGAAAGAACAAGATTGCGGATACGAGCGGCCGAAATTGGTTTTCTCAGGAGGGTGAGAGGCTCGGCCATCTGTGAGTCGAGGCGGTTCAGGCATCTTGTAAGGATGCCACCTGGTCGCTTCCCTAGGGAGGTGGTCGAGGCACGTCCAGCTGGGAGGAGGCCAGGGGGCAGAGTGATGACTAGGTGGAGGGGTTATATCTCCACCATGGCCTGGGAACACCTCGGGATGCCCCAGTCAGAGCTCGCTAAAGTAGCTGGGGACAGGGAAGTCTGGGGCCCCCTGAAGTGACTTTGGATAACCAGTTGAAGATGGATGGATGGATGCCACCCTCCCAACATCAAGACCAATTTCAGCCTAAGTGAATGGGACAATAACACAAGACTTGACACAATGACCCAGACGAAAGAGACGTAACAAGAAGATATGAAGTTAACAAGACAAAAAGAAAGATGGAACAAGACAAAAAAATGATGTAAAAAGCATAACCAGGCGAAAGAGACGTGACAGGACAAAAATCATGCAACAA
>JAJHUR010074134.1:0-15568 GCA_027495735.1 Lutjanus campechanus
GTCCGGAATTAGCTAATGTTTGCTGATTTAAAATTACACATTGATTTGCGTTTGACTTGTCTATCATGTCGCACATTTGGAGGCCGTTTCTGACGTTAAATTACAGTAAACGTCTGTCATTTGGGGTCAACAGTCAACAGGGGGCGGGGCAGTTCTAAAGTTTAAGTGTTTCATCCTCGTCTCCCCCTCACTCCACAGATCAACGTCCTCCAGCCTGTGAAGAAGCCATGCTTATCTGCTCCTCTCATGGCCGTGCCACTCTGACCATTACCCTCCTCCGGCCCCAGCTGATGTTTGTATTTACCCTGGCTGTGCTTCTCTGCCCCTTGGGCCAAGTGACAGGTCAGGGGGAGAGGGAGACACAGTCCCCTGCCCAGGTGCTCCAGGACCTGCTTGCCCACCATGGAGAAAACGGCACCATCACAGTGCCGCAGCTGCGTGCCCTGCTGGCCCTCCTCAGCAAGGGTCAGGGTGAAGGGGACGATGACAGCAGCAACGTAGCAGAGACACCTATGACCGCGCCTCCCAAATCAAACCGCTCCAAGGTGAGAGCAAATACATTCTCTTATCTTATGTTAGCACTTTGAGTTTATAGAGTTCTCTGTTGTGGTTGGTATAATAAGTGCAGTTTAAATCTACGCACATGTAGCAACCACATTAGGGCTGGATGATATGGACAAAATCAAAACCACAATATCTTTGCCCAAATATAACCAATATTGATATTGTGACAGTGTTGTAGGGATGACTATTAGTGCTTCAGAAAATATTAATACAATGAGAATTCTGACAAATAATCATCAGTAATGTGGATATAATTACTAAATTAGTAAAGGTTAATAATAGAACAGCTAGAACAGTCTGTTAAGGTCAGAAAATTACTTTAATCACATTACTGTAATTCAGCCTCTAAAACCAGGAAAAGACAACACTTGTGCCAGATCATCAGAGACAAAAGCTCTGTTTTTACATCTGCAAACCAGCAATTATTTATCAAAATGTTATCTCAGTCCACAAATGATTTCAACACTGCCACATAGTTCAGTGTATAATGTACATAATCTCACTATAGAGCTGCAGCTGAATACAAAGAGTACACAGAAACGGCTTCATGAGTAAACCCAGAATTGAAGTTCATATGTTCCGCCTATTGTCTTTCTTGTGCAAGTGCTCCTGACATTGAACTTTAGCAGTTGCTGAGGTGGTCCCATCACGAATTAGAGGTTGTTGTTTTTTTTTTTACAACTAGTCAATGTTCACATTTTGTCCTGGTCTGAATTATATTCAGTCTCATCAGGTTTAGGTACGATCCTACTTTATTCATCTTTCTGGGTCTGTGTTTCAATACATCTTAGACTTCAGTGGATCAAAGTGGACTTGTTGTGTCTTAATGATTGCAGGAGTAAAATGTGTCTAATTGACCACAGCTGCACATTAATTGGTGTTGCATAATGTTGCTACCGGTGCCAGCATTTTCTCTCTATTTGTTTGAGTGCTGCCTGTCAGGTCCAGGTTGGTGCTCAATTTGTCCCTTTTGTATTGTTTCCAAAATGTTGGACCCTAGCGGCTTCTAGAGTAGGTGGCATAACTCTAGTGGGATCTGTACTTCTCTGTTGATGCGTTTGAGGTCGACGAGTCTTGCATTCATTATATCGCCGGAGTAACAGTTTACCTTCTGTCATGGACTTGATATAGATTGTGATAGAGAGCGATGATGGGAAGCTTATTTACACTAGAAATGGGTGTTGCTTGTACTATGACTGGCTCCCTCAGGCATTAACAATGAAGGGTGGTTCACACACTAACAGTCATAAAAAAATACTTCTTAAGGATGTTTAACATAATTTAAATTATGGGTGTGTGTGTTCTGTTGTCAGTTGAGTGTTGGATCTGAAAATGTATGAGCTAACAAAGGTGTCATGTTGTTTTGATAATGGAAAAACCAATAGAAACCAAACCAAAGAAAGCAAGTGCGAGTACCAAGTACCAATCATGCTCCTCAACAGGTGAAGACAGTCCCTCAGTTGGGATGGTCCAGCCAAACACTCAGGCTGGACCTGAAAGCCAGAATTATTCTGCTGGTGTAGTTTTGCCTGGTACATTGTGCATATAATTACCGTGGTTATGACCAAATGCCAACTGTGCCCTTGCTCCATGTTCACACGGGAGCTTTTTCCTGTATTTGCTTACTTGCTGCCACCCCAGGCAAAAGTGACAGAGTCAACACTCTCACGTAGTTTGCAGGGATACATTTCGGTTGACTTGAATTTCACAAACTACAGGTGTGAAAACACCCTAAATCTTTAAATCTTTAAAGATTATTGATCCTTTCTTTATTGTGCTACATGTTGTCTTCACAATGAACAGCAAAAGAATCATGTAGGAGTTGTCCTGTGGTCTCTGTGTTGAATCTCTTTAGTCCTGATGTGTATTCGCATTTTTTTAGGAGGAACATTTTTGTGTGTGAGGGGTAAATCCAGTTTTAGTCCTGTCTGGATGAAGCAGGAGCCACCGGTGCCACATAGCTGAAATGTTTAGCATATTTCCCAT
Organism: Lutjanus campechanus; assembly: GCA_027495735.1. Lineage (NCBI taxonomy): Eukaryota > Metazoa > Chordata > Actinopteri > Lutjaniformes > Lutjanidae > Lutjanus > Lutjanus campechanus. The sequence goes on from JAJHUR010074134.1 coordinate 2,551, forward strand.
GCTTAGTGTCGTGGATGATTGACTCACTTGCTGATCTGCTTTTGAATAGATCCACGCAGAGTGATGGTGGCAAAGTTATAAATACTTCTGAGAAATTGAATAGAACAAAAGGTTCGGATCACAGATAGTTCAGTTGTTAGACACGCAGTGTTTTGTGTTTCTGTCTTTTCCTGTATGAATAGGATAATAGAATCAGGGCTGTCTTGTACAGGTGTGTGACTCAGAGAACAGAAGTAAAACCGCCACCCTTGGCCAATAACGCCAATAACTGTCACTGCTCTCGCTACTATATGACACACAAGCCTCTGTTGAGTAACGTGTTAAATCACGTGTCACCTGCATGTTGTTAAACACCTTTAAGTATTCGCCATCACTGACACGTTGGATTCAAATGTTCTCGGCTGCCACAATGGAAATAATGATTTGTTGTTTGTGCTGAGAAGAGTTTTATTGAATTGAATATCGAATCTATTTCCTGCTGCTGTAATGGACTCAAAGTGATTCATGCGCTTTAATTATGTAGTGAGTCATGATCAAAAGCCTCACTTGTGTTTGATTCAGCTTCACTTTTTGTCCTCTCAGATTAAATTCCAGCTGGCTTCTGTGTCCCAATATAGAAATTAAATATTTACCATGGATACAGTCTCTTGACTTTTCAATGTGACTTCTGAAGTTTGATACCTCAGTTATATAGATATCATAAGGTGACATTACTGTACGTCTTCTGTCGACCTTTTAATGGCTGTCAGGCATATCCTTTATCTGCATTTGCCTAGTTATATATTGTTAGTTAACTTTTAAATGCCCTTTAGCAGTTTTGTTCAAATATCTCCAACAGTCTTATGCCAAACATACCTGAAGCAAGACTTCCTAGATTAAATATTTTTGTACTACCTGCCATAATAAAGAACACCTGTCAGACAAGCCATCAGAGCCATGCAGCACCTCCTTCTCCCATTATGAGCTTTATCAATATCTTAAACTGCGTATTGAGACACCTGAAGCACACAACCTATATTTTTTTTCTCTGTTTCTGGTTTAGGGCAGTAGCTAATGATTCTTTTTCATTACTGAATGATCTCATTTTTGGGGGGTGTTTTTTCATTTCCAGTGCTTGCCTCCTGACACGCTGGCTATTTACAGCTTCAGCGAGCAGTCACGACTGGATGGGCGGGGCTTACAGGAGCTGTGTCCCACCATGCTGCAGCAGTTGGATGCTGGCACATGCAAGGCACAAAATAAGGAGGAGCAGGGCAGTGATACCTCCACCAGGCCCTCAGAGGCTGAAGGTGAGCACGGTTACTGTTATAAATAAGATGTTATGATGTAACATGTCAGCTATTTAACAGTGATGATATTTTTCCTTTAATTAACATCAGGTTACATGCTGTTATAAATTTAAAGGATAAGTCTGGTGATAGTGATTATTTAAGAAGCCAAACTTCATATAGATTATTCCTCTGTGCCACCAAGCTCTAAAAACTGTCAAAAGACTGCTAAACACGCGTAAATGAGCCACACCATCGCATTGGGTGAAATGTTTCTGTACAGTGAAGTTGCCACTGTAGTTAATTTTGACTCAATCCCACATAGACATTAGTGCTCCTAATCTGCAGCTGAAAATAGTTCCCAATGAATCAGTAATGTTAGCTGAAGTTACAGTGCTCAGCTGTTATTGAGCCTTTTTGAAAATGAAAGAACATATTAATGACCATTCACATCTTCAGTAGGAACCAGTGGACCTGGCACTGAGAGGGTGGTGAAGCCTATATGCATTAATTTTCTAATCAAAGAAAATATATTACTATGATGATGAGACAGTAAATATATTCAAGCACATGAACATAGAGAGGAAAAAACAAATAATCTTGTCCTATAAATGATAGAAAGCTTGCAAAACTAGGATTGTTACTGCAAGAGGGAGGGAGAAAAGGTGTTCGTACCAGGAGTAGAATCTCCAGGGGTCCTTGCACAGCAATCTACATGTGGGATGAAGTTCAGGGAGGCGGCAGGTGTCTCTCTTAGCAACAGCTGTAATGACACATTAGGTGTATCTCATTATCATACCAATCCGAGAGCTCTGCTTCTGATCATTGACTGATCAGAAACATCCCATCCTATTAGAGATAGCTTAGTGTGGCGGGTGGCTGTGAGGTTTAAAAGATGATGACTGAATCCAGACACTCTTATTTTATATGTATTGTACTTTCTGCAATCTGAAAAATAAATCACTTTATACTTAAAACAAAAAAGCATGTCAGTGTTCAGTTACTACAAACCTAACAGTGGCTGAACAGAACACTTTTCGTGCCATTTGTTGACAATAACAAAACATAGAATATAGCCAGCCTTATCCTTAAACTGTACCTACATTGTACTTATTGTTTGTTATATGAATATTCAGAGCTGTGTACTTTTTTGGTATATTTTTTAAAAACTGTGAAGGCATTTTCTGTCGGTCAGACTTTGCTGTTGGTTATTTCACTTTATCTTTCTCCAGCTTTTTATCTGTTAATTGTATATTTTAACTATTTTGCTCCTTCTAGAGTGAGTATATCATCAATCTGTGTCGATGATTAACTCCACTTCAAGTTTTTTCCACATTTTCTACAATCTTATTTTCTGTTTAATTTTGCCAATAATACAGTGAGACCTGAAACACATTTCTTCATCAGATCAGAGCTCCAAATGTGTATTTTGTTGCCTAGAGATGGTGATATCACAATGTCCCCAACGGAGATGAAAGCCAAAATAAGCATCCGCAGTTAGCCAAGGCTCAGATTGCATTTCTCAGCTTGGCTTAAAAACCCACACATACTTTAGACTCGACAGTCCTGCCTCAGTCAGCACATCCGGGAAGTAGCAGAGATCTCATCCAGGTAAAGACAGTCAGACAGGAACACATCAAAGCTACAACCTGCTCTTCTTTCCTTGGCTGCTGACCCACTGTAACTCCATACAGACTGCAGACTGTACACACCCAGTCGGACGACCTTGAGAGCCCTGGAAGCCATTTTGGCATCTGCATCCAATCTGAAGTTCTGGAAAATGTGTGGAGCGCAGCGAAGGCTGTTGATTAAAAAGCTTTCGAGTTCCTCATGAATGGAAGCTAAATGGGCTTTGGAGTATGTGGCTTGTATAAAAAGCTAGCTAATGAAAGACTTGGAGAATATGGTCAACTCGTGTGATGTTCTGCTGTCAAGGCCGCAGCTGAGCTGATGTCCGAAAGCAGCAATGCTTCAGGAATGTTCATAGTACTTCATTAGCTCTCACTAAAAGAAAAATAACTTTAATTATAAATGTGATGAGTGTTGTGTTGGCATTGTTGGCTGCAGATTCTTTTAAAACTAATTACATTGTGGTGTAGCCTTGCTGAGCCAGCTCACAAATTTTTATTCTTACTTTTAACACAGTTTAAGTCACCCTTGGCAAACAGAGGAGAAATGTTTCTAGTAGCCTAGAGCTCTGGCTCTATCTCTCCCTCTCCACTGACAAATTTGTTTTCCCTTATCATCCACTCGTATGCCCTCAGCTCGCCTCACACTTGCCCCTGTAGGCAGCTTATTTTGGCTTGAGAGCTATTTTTCTTTGCTTAGGCTGTGGAGATCTGCCAGCAGCAGGGAAGCAGACGCCATGAAGATTCATCTGTACCACACATCTCACCGACTTATACATCACGATCTTTTTCACATTATCTAAATGTGATGCTTTTGCACTTTTCTTCAGAGATAAGTCACATTCAGTCAGATATACAATCAAAAACCCATCCCCAGTCATGTAAAAGTCAAACCTATACCTCCCGTAACCAGCACCTTTTTACCAGTGTTAAAGTCGTCAATACAGTAACTAAGATGGGCTTTGACTGCAAGGAAAATTACTCTACATTATCTGCCGTTCCCTACAGATTGGCTGTTTTGCAGTGGCCCACACCACTGCTTTGGTTTTACCTCTTTTGAAGAAAACAGATGTCAGTCACAAGAATAACTTGAGGCTAATTTTCATCTTCAAGACTGCTTTGCTTTCTGTGAGGAGTTCTGTTCAGAAGTGTAAATATTTAGTCTGGTGTGCCCCAAGGTTTAGTCCTGGGCCCTGTTCTTTTCTGTCTTGCTGAAGATAATAAAGATAAAAAACAATCTAGATCTGTAATTGTAATCTCATGGGGAGGTCTGCCTTTGCCTTCTCTGTCGGCCCTCTTCATCTTGTTTCCGTTTCCTTTCACAGGGTGGCAAAGTTATAACGCCACAGAACAGACCACAAATGTGTCTGCACTTATCCTCTGTTTTCCATAAACTTCACAGGTGCTACTGTACAGCCTCGAACAGAAATGGCTCAAAAAACTTCAACTAATTTGCACTAACCTGATTTCTTTCCTACAGGTGTCAGTTAAGGCAGCGGTTCCCAACTTTTTTGGCTTGTGATTCTTAAAAGCAAAACAATGTTTTCATGAAAACTCTTGTCACAAGTTACCTGTGTGAGCTGTGAGTTCAACCAACAAGTGATGTGCCATTTCTAAAAGGTTGCATTTGAATTGTGGTTAGAGACTGGAAGAGGTGAAACTACCTATTATTTCACAATAGAGAAGCAATAATTAGAGAACTGTATACTTCATTTATGTAGCAGAAAATGTTATTTTTCTTATTTCCTATCAAGTTATTAATCTTTTATCCACTTGGCAGGGTCCCAAACATTAGGTTGGGAAAGAGAGTTAAGGTACTTTCTTCTGCCTCAAAGTATCTTCACCACCTTTTACATAAAAATGTGTTTATACACCAACAGAGCTGATTTACATGAATTATCGTATAACTTAAACTGCTAACGTCCAAAATAGTTTGTCAGTTTTGTTGCATTGAAATGTCATTTTATTTGCTGGCATTTCAATACAGCAGATGCATTTAAAATGTGACATCAAAGCTTGATTTCTGACGTGATTTTAGATATTTGCATTTAGTGTTGCATTTATTTGATATCATGATTACAAAAAAATATAGTTTGATTGATGATGCATAACTACCACACATTATGCCCAACATAATGCTCCACCTCCCTCTTCCACCCAACCTTCCTGTCACTCAAACCACCAGTTTGGGGCTTTTCTTTCCTGAGTGTGACAGTGATCAATGTCTTCGCCCTCACTGGAGTCTTCATCGTGCCCCTCATGAAGACACGCTACATGAAGTATGTGCTCGTCTTTTTCATCGCTCTTGCCATTGGCACGTTGTACTCCACTGCCATCCTGCAGCTTCTGCCAGAGGTTTGCCATCCATCCATACATCTTTCAGCTTACACCTTTTATCTGTACATCTTTTATTTTTACGTTCACTTTTTTGTTTTGTTGTGTTTTGTTTTTCATACACACAAGCACATCTTTAGTTTCACTGCAGTGCCATATGGCTGTTTACAAAACTGGTGCACCTTTGGTCAAGCACTCCTTAGTCTTTCCTGTGGTCATATCGGTTTCCTCTCTTTCCTGCCTTTGTTTTCTCTCGCTGGGTTTCTCAGGCTCTAATAAGCACTGTGGATGGTTTTTTGGTTTTTCTCTGCCCTCACTGCATCCCTGATCATCTGTAGGGGGAGGTGTTCATACTTGTGTGCACTGTATGTTTGTATCCGTGTCTGCGACTTCCCTTGCATTGAGATCTAGGCCAGCTATGAGGTTTTTTTGTGGAGGGATAGTTCAGAACAACAAAACAGACTTGAAAACAGTGGCTGTGTTCACATGCACACTAATTTTCCGCTACTGTTCAGAATATGATGATATTCTGAATTCGATACAGGTCACGTAAACAGCATCTTCCGCTTGGATATTCTGAATTCAGACTGAAACATATTCTGATTAAGACGTGTGATACGCTGGTGTTATTCTGTTTTTAAGAGCATTCTTCGCACATGTATACAGCACATTCAGAATGTGTTTCAATTGGGTTTTTTTCTGCAGTTTGTGACACACATACTCTTGTCTGTTTATGGTCAGCTCTGTGCAGTGTAAACAAACTAGCCAACAGTTTGTAAAGCTGGGGTAGAGATGCACACACGAGAGAAAAAAAAAATATTTCTAATTGGAAGGAGAATCACACCTACTTTTAAACCATAATGAAAGACTGTGATATTAGCAGGTTTTTGGATATTTGCAAATATTGCAACACCAACCTTTTCAAGAATGTGGGCTGAGGCAGTGGTTCTCAACATGGGGGTCGGGACCCCCAAGGGGTTTGAGAGATAATAAAACAACATGTTGTTGCATGCAGCACTGGATGAGGACCAAGAAGTACCTCTTAGTAATGTCAGCCCCTTAAAGACATTCAACAAAAGCGAAAAGCAGTCAGATAGTACAAAATACACTGAAGAACCAACAACAAATAGAAAGACAATCATCAACTTAAATTGCCATGTTATGAACATGCATTTTGTGACATTAATTAGCAAGTTTAACAAAGTACTTCGGCCAGTAAGTATGATGGGAAATAAGACCCACATTTTAGACTGGGCAGTGGTTTTCATATTATATCGGTTTGTCCATACAAGTGATTATAATGTGCCTTTGCATAGATTTTGTTGTGTGCGTTTAGAACATGAACCTTCATTTTTTTCTTTGGGAGTCGCGAATCAAGAAGGCTGAGAGCCACAGTTAAACGAATTAAGAGGGAGACTGTGTTCACATGGTTAGACAATTCCACCACCAGTGAAAAACTTTGAATCATGTAAATTTTATGGTTGCTTCTTGCAAAGAACTTCCTGTTTGCATGCATGGCTGCATATAAACAGGAACTGTAGTGGAATATTTATTATCAGCAGCCTTGTAAACAGTGTAGTTAGTAGAAATATTTTCAGAATAACAACAAAAAATTTAGTATTTTGTGCATGTAAACGTAGTCAGTTTTTCACTTCCTCCATTTATTGGCTTTGGGAAGCTTAAATTTCAGTTTGTGTAAAACAATCCTGGTGAAATGGGACACAGCACCCTTTAAGCGTCCTTCAAATGGAAATGTGACCCCTTGTTAGCAGTGCTCCTTCTGCTATTCTTGGGCTATTTTAAGTTCGTTTGCCCCCTTTTGTGTCTGCAGTGATAGGTAGTGTGTGCCCTGAGGCTAGGACAGTGTTGCAGATGCACCTGAGTGGACTAGGACAAAGTGTGTGTGTGTGTGTGTGTGTGTCTGTGTGCAAGGTTTCAGTAAACTGTAATTTTACCTCAATCACCTTCCTTCTCTGTCAAAAGAAATTCATGGGGTTCGAGGATGCTTCAAAGGACAACACATTATTCTCTTCGAATGAAAGGTGGTGTCACTTCTGTTGATCTGTTTTCAATAATGAGCCCGTTGTTCCTGGAAGGACTTGCATGTGTCTCTGAAATCTTTTTTTTTTCTCAGGTTGATTTCATTCACTTCTTCCTTTCTTTTCAGGGAATTAACTGGTTGGTGTTCTCTAATTTTTTTTTTATTCCCTACCCCGGTGATTAATCTGATAAAATCCGTTCTAACTGCCTCTTTTCTTTTTTTTTCCTCACCTTCCCCCTCTTTTCCTCTGCCTCCTCTCCGTTGATCAGTGTGGGGTTATGGGATCCTGTGTGTGACACTGATCTCTCTGTGCTCGCTGATCGGGGCCAGCGTGGTGCCCTTCATGAAGAAAACCTTTTACAAGCGACTGCTGCTCTACTTCATAGCCCTGGCCATTGGCACGCTCTACTCCAACGCCCTGTTTCAGCTCATCCCAGAGGTAGTGTCGATGCTGCCGTGACTCACGTAGCTGCAGCTCCCTCACAGAGCCTCAGTGCACCGTTGCTATGCAGTGTCACGAAAGGGCATTGAGTATTGATTTTACATTGAATATCCTGCTGTGATATTTGATTGTCTTGTCCCAATTCTTATATTCTGCTGTTATATACGTTGTCATTTCTTATCTCACCTAATGTGATATAAAATCACAATAAGTAGGATGATGGTTATATTCAGGGGCGATTAAACAGCATAGATAAGTCACTTACCTCACATCAAATCAAATGAGTTCAGTTTCTGAATTGATCATCACTTTTTTTGTGAGAAGTTTTAGATTGGTTTCTCAATGTTGTGAACCTCTAGGTGTTTTTGTTTCAGTAAACCCACAGAATTCCAGTCAGAAAAATCAAAGCACTGACCACGTATAAGGTTAAGGTAGTAATGTAGTCACCATAAAACCTGTGTTTATATTCAGCTGATCAGTAAACTGCTTCCTCCTACAACAAAGCTGGTATATTTTAACTGTATTGTTAATATATGATGCTGCAGACAGCTAATACTTAGTGTGTCTGAAGTCTTTGTGTACCTTTAACGGTTAGAAACCTGATTAAACATGGCTACAGTCCAAATTCTACACAGGAGATCATACACCTCATTAATCCATTCAGGTTTCTCATTTGCATGAAGTTTAATAAGTCAGCTTACTGAAAGAAGCACAGTGACTGAAGCTCAAAGTCAAACTGACATAACCCACAAATACAAGAAATTTCCCATTACGTGTTTAAATACTGTCTAGACGGTGCACACACCCATCCTGACCACGTTTTCTGCTGTTGTGTCATTCATTGCATCAATCCACTTAGGATGGATAGTAAGAAAAACACATTTGTGTACCCCAGAGCTGAAGTGGTTTGATTTATGGGAGGTGTGTGTCTGCCGAAGGTGAGCCGATTACATACATAATTCAACCTGTCTGTCAGATTAGAGTCTGATGTGAAATATCTTTGCAATATCTTTAAAAGAATGTCAGCTCCAGTTGATGTTAACGTCCATGTATTCATTTGAGGATGGACAAAAGTAAAACCATCCAAAGACATTCAGCAGGGTGAAATTTTCCACAGAGATAAAAGCAGCCGACCCTGACAGCGAATATAAACATGGGGAAATGTTTTTTCACTCACACTGAACCTTTGCTCTTGTCTTCAGACAGCTGACTGCACAGCCTTCTGAACCCACTTAGAGTTAAAAAACAAGCAACTCACCAAACACTGAACATTCAAAGTCTGCAAAAGCATGATCCTTACATGTGACAGTAGCTTTTAAAAACAAGCACAGTGAGCGGTGTCAGGCAGTAATGATGTAATAACTGTTACTATTAATATTCATCACAAGCTAACACTGCCTTCTTTCATGCATGGTAGGCCTTTGGTTTTGACCCCATGGTGGATTTCTACGTGTCCAAATCCGCTGTGGTGTTTGGAGGCTTTTACCTCTTCTTCTTCACTGAAAAGGTCCTCAGAGTGCTTCTCAAACAGAAAAATGGGGTGAGTACACAGCAAGAATTATGTGAAATTCACTTTATATTGTTTTATTGTTAGATTCAGGTGGTGGGTGAAATTACAGTGGCAGCAACAAGTATGTCTATAAGATAAATATGTAGCAGCAACGTGTCACCTTTACAAATGTTCGTACTTTTGATAATTGTCGAAGCTGACAGTTTAAGACCAGTTTAAGATGCCAAAAAGTTGGTGCTCATGTACAAGTCACAAAAACTGCCATAATCTAATATGAGAGGGCAACAGTCTCGACAAAATGAGCCTAAATCACGACAGAACAAGTTGTCTTTGAGCCGGTAGGGTTACACAGTTTGTATCCAAGGTCGATGCACGAGGACTCAACCTAGTATGACGAACAGACAACCAAGACTCCAGAGCAAAGGAGAAGCTAGTGTCGTCTTTTGACTTTTCTGTCATCATTTCTCCTGTAATCAAGCAGAGTTTGGATACAGTCACTTTCTCAACCAACAAGTTGGACAAAACACGGGACAGGCAAGCAAAATAATTGGATCTTGAAAACACTGTCAAGGCAAAGTTGTTATCAGGCAACTAAAAGTCCTCCAACTATTTGCTCCGAGCAGCATCATGACGCACAATTAAACTGTTCCTACTTGAATTATCAGTGGCAGGTTTAACCAGTCGGATGGGAGGGTCGGACCGGAGGCGCTGGTTAAGTTCACGGTACTGCCCTCAGATATTTACATGATGTTACGATACACACCCCTATACAAAACTAACTTCCACCTGCACAGACTGTAGTAGACTGAAACATGTGACACGTGTTCTTTAGAGTGGAGTTCATCGTCACCTTAGATTAGATTAGCTGTTCATACATTTTACACTGATAAATTTGTTGAGATATTTGGCTTTGACAAATCATTCAGTTGGGTTTTGTACACTTCACCCATGGCCTGTGTCATCAATAACAGATTAAGATCACGTTTTATTCTGCTCTTGGGCATCAGGCAATCATGCACTGTTTTCCTTTCAGATGTTTCTGTTTCAGTCAAGAAACGAGCGCTGAACACCCATTCATGCTCAAACAATCGAGTATTCAGTTCCTCAGACAATTTTAATAATTGATTAATTGTTCAAGTAGTTTATCAGGTAAAAAATGCTGAATATTATCTGCTTCCAGCTTCTTAGACATCATTGTAATTTGAATGTTTTTGTATTTTGGACTGTTGGTTGGAAGACCTGTCACTTTGATGACATGATCAGAAAATTAGAGATTTATAGATAATGGAAACAAAAATTACCTGCAACCGTAACTGTAATCCATCTAATCATTTAACATTAGTTTTGCTTGGGTGTTTGTTTACTTTGTGATTTTTTTTTTTATATCTAGCCTGTCTTGTCCAGAAATTGGTGACACTGTATACGGATTAGTTCATGGCATTTCTTTCACTGCTAGACTTACTTTCTTCTTGAATCCTGGATCCTTTGTACACGTGCAGTATTGTATTCACGATTGTGATGTGATCTGGTTAGTGGCATGTGCTTGTTTTGACTGTACGCTGTTAAAGTGTGGCTTGCTCTTGGCTCTTGGCCACTTGGCAGTTGTGTCTTTCCTGCCTATTTACTGGAATGCAGTAGCAGTGTTTCTGGTGGCTATTGTTTTTCAACAGCTGAAATAAAGATCTGTGATTTAGTTTGGTAAAGACACAACACTGTTTCAACTTGCAGATTTTCCTCTAAATTTGCTTCTAAAAACAACTTCACTGACACGATAAGCTGCAGGTGTTCGTGCAGCTTTGCAGTGCTGCTGATTTCATTCTTAAAAAGCAGCAGGAAACGTAGGCAGGTGATTGTGGGACAGTTGCACCACCGTGTGGTTACTGTGCATTGAGCCATATGGTCCAGTCAGCCTAATTAAGAACTAACACGTCGACCTGCTGATCCAATTACAGATGCTCTTTGACCTGAACTGACACTTGTGGTGCTGCTGTCAGATTTTTTTCCTTTTACTGGAACAAAGGAGGCAAAAAAGCCAATTAACAGCTCTAAAATCTGTTGGTGTCAACTCATTTTTAAAATGTTGGGGGAGAAATGTCATCTTGCTCTCTGGAATGTCAGTGTAGCTGCTCTGGTGAAGTGTCCTTGAGTAAAACAATTTGTTCTGATTGCAGGAGTGTTTTACTTCAACTGATCTTTAACTGTGACTGGATGGTAACTACAGAGCTGCTGTCCTTGCGAACTTAAATGAAATGTTACACCGAGTCCTGGGTTTTTGTTTGAAGAGGTCATCTGCAGAGTAAATGCTGCCTGAGAGGCTCAGTTCAGGGCAATGAAATCCCTGAGGAAAGAAAATGTGTCCAGGCAGGTCATTTCAACTCGACTCTGTAGTTCTGATCAAATCATTTTTATGGGATTGGTTGTATTTGCACACATGTTCTTAAACTCTGACAGTGTTAATTCTGAAGTATTATGAGGATTCGTCAAGTCATCATGGATAATGAGTATTGGTTGCATTTGCATTAAATCATATCTGTATTGCTTTTTAAGCTGTTTTGTTGTCCTCAAATAGCAGCCACAGGACATCTTGAGGATGGTTCAAGGAAACATTGCCTCTAGACTGATTTTAAGTCAACCTGAGCGTCTCTGTTCTTATTAATTTACCGAAGTTCAAAGTTATTTCGTCTGTCAGGAAACAAATTAATCACGATATTTGTTTTCTTTCTAACAGAGTCACGGTCACAGTCATTATCCCGGTGCAGATCGTTACTCGACGCCTGTCGGGGATGTGGAGGAAGGGGAGAAGGAGAAGCTGCAGCAGAACGGAGAGGCCAGCAGTCTGGCTCTGGGAAAGGTGGACGCAGGGGAGGGCGAGCTCATGCTCAGTCCTGCACAGACACCGCAGGTAAGAGTTGGGCAGAGGATGGAGAGGAATAACGGCTTGATTTGTTTAGTTGTCATTGTTTTCGTGAGTGTTTTACAGAATGGTATTCTCTTCCTAGTAATTAGATTTTCATCACTGAGAATAAAAACGGTCAAGTGGTCACAAGATGGTTAGTTGGACAAGAAAGAAGGAAAAATAATGTCCCAATACTGAAATCCAGATTTGCATTTTTCTCGAAACTTTTTTTGACATTGAACACTTTACAGTCTTACCTCCTCCTGCTCCCTGACTGAACTGGTCACTTTTCAGATAAAGAAATAAAATAAGTCAATGACGGCCTTGTTGCTTTTACCCTTGGCACAAAATGAAGACAAACCCTCTTGCCACTCTGTGCGTGTGGCTACACTTCTTGAGATGTCTTGATCTTTGAAGAAATATGGAAAGGAATTTATTGAAATTGAAATTTATTTGCCTAGTAACTGTTTTTTGTGATAATTTTATATTTGCTGAGCCAGGTTATATTGGATGCTAAGTCTGCTTACAGACAGGTGACACCTTTTGAAACATGAAATTTTGTGTTTTTCCATATATTGTGTTTTATAGCAAAAAGACACCTGATTTAATGTGATAAAGAAATGAAAAGGGGCCTAATAGTTTTGAGCATACATATATAAAGGGTGCATAAATATGTAATTTACCACAGCTGTTAGGTGCTGGAAAACCTTGAAAATGCACCTTGAAAAAACTTGAAATGCTTGAATTTGACTTTGGAAAAGGAGTCCTGTAAGATGCACCTCATAATTCAAATCACGATATAAAGTACTTAACATTCTGTCTTTGCAGCCTAATTATCAGCTGACTTAATAAACTCGTCCTTGTTCACGTCTGGTTTTTACATGTTGCTGCTCTGTAAT
>JAJHUR010074139.1:0-41855 GCA_027495735.1 Lutjanus campechanus
AAAAAAAAAAAAAAAAAAAAAAAAAGGAAAAACCACATAAAAGATATAACAAGAAAACCACACACACACACAAAACACAAGAAGACAAAAAATGTAACAAAATAAAGAAAATGTCACAAGATCAAAAACTTTGTAAAAGATGTAACAGGACAAAAGACGTAACAAGGCAAAAAAGACATAACAAGATGAAAAAGAATATAAAAGACACAACGAGACAAATACAACATCACTGTATAATAAATAATAAAGTTGTAAGTAAACTCAGCATTGACATATCATTGCCTGTTAGCACACAGTTGCTAATCTACACATTCAGTAGACACAGAGCAACATTAGCATTCTTGGCCACCTGATGAGTGTGACTCCAATCTTCACTCTCCTATCAACTCTGTTTTGGTCTCCAACAGCTCTTGGTGGAAATATCTGGCTCTTTAGCTGCTAAGTGCTCCACTATGTTCTCAAGCAAGTTGGTAATTTAGTCTGTCTGGGCAGGTCAGCATGGTGGGTTTGGAGCTTTTTCACTCAAAACAGCTGCCTGCTGCTGCTGGAAACAGCACTGAGGAGAGTGAAATAAAACAGAAGGATTCTTTTGACCTCTTTCCCATATCTGTAGTAAAATGATTCACAGTAAATCAGAGGTGTAGACTGGAGTTGCATGACTTGGATTCAAGTCAGACTCGAGTCATTAATTTGATGACTTTAGGCTCAACTTCACAAAATCAAAAAATTTGCAACACAATTTGGACTTTAACACCAATGACTTGTAACTTCACTTGGACTTGATCCTTTTGACTTGAAAATACTTGATAACTCCCCTGAAGCCCTAAGATTATAAAATTCCACAAATATGGTAATGTTGGTACACTAGCATGTAAACTTAGCAAATGGCCATAGCTGGCCAGCTTACCCATACTGGCATCATAACCTTACAGCTTACGCTAGCTCACCAAGGCTTAACAGTTGGCATGCTGAAACAAGAGTTTCAGTTCACTGTAAAAGTAAAAATTATCTGGTTCCATAATGTTGGGTATTAATCCACAACACTGATATCTTGGTGCAGTTTTATTGTCTCACCATCTTATTACATTCTGGAGCACAGAGGGTCGATGGTAAGGTCTGATCAGGTCAAGTGTCCGTGTGCATAAAACTGGTGGACTGCAACGATTGATGAGATCACTATATCTAACCCAGCGTTAGGTCAAACACACCTAACCCATGACCCAGCAGCCTGAAACCAGCATTTGAGTTATTAAAATAAGTGTATGTTATTTAGAAAGTAATAGAAAGTGCTATTCATTCCCAGCAAGTCGACACTTAATTCCCCTGATCCACTTTTTTTGAACCAATCTGGCAGCATCCAATCAAATTGCAGGAGAGAACTATGAAGAACTAATGTTGTTATACTGAGCTCCAGTTGAAAAAAGAAATATACCAAATATAATGTTTGTGAAAAAAAAACTATAAGGTGATCAACAAAAACTTAACTGCACCATTCAAAACATGTTTCGTTTGCATTCAGACTTTTTCATTCTTGTTTCATACTTTATTTAGTTTTTTTTTTTTTTTCTCTCTGCTGCCCCATCATAATGAAGGCACACACTGAACATTCATCACAGACTGTAACTAATACATCTATAAAAGACATTAGATGAATGTTTGGTTTTTTAACATGCAAAAAGTATCTATTTTTCACAACTGGAAGACGAATTCTTTCAGGCCAAGGACGAGGGAGCTCTTAAGTCCATTATGAACTTTTGTATACTTTTATATTACATGCAATGTCTATTAAAATGAGAAATTAAATTTACTTTGCTTTGACCTTAAACGCTTTCATGCAAGGTTTTAGTGCGGAAACTTACAAGGATGCATTTACTGGACAATAGATTATTGAAGACTTCTCCCAGAGCATAAGATCTGCATAATATCCAGGTCCGCGTTGCCCTCATTTCAGAATAATTTTCGGCTGTGGACACTTCTCTCCGCTTACAGTCAACTCACGCTGCACTGACCTGTTAAAGGAGATAAAGAAAGCAACACAAAAGAGAGCGAGAAGCTGAGGCAGAGACAAAGAGGTTCACAGGTGAAGGCCGGAGACAGAGAGGATGGGCCGAATTAACACAAATCAATTCTAGAGATTATTTATTTGCATAAATAAGAATCCCTTTGCAGCAAGATCAGGGAGACAGAGAGACGGAGAAAGTGCTGAAAGTATCTTTTAACAGACATCCCAAAATTGCGGTGGCCTCATGATTTTGCAAGATAATAACTATAATGCATACAAAATAATCATAAAATTGATGTACTTTTAGAATATTGCGAGGTTCGTCTCTACTTATCTCTACAAGGACATGCATCACAAGTAAAGCTGCACAAGTCTACAGCAGTTTTTGGACAGTCCACTCTCGTCTTATGATACCTGAGTAACCTGCAGAATAGTTTGGTGAATCATTCAGTGGAATCAGAGTCTGGGTGGTGCTGCTCTAAGTGCTGAACAAGTCCCATCTGTCTCTTACTGATTGCTGGAGCTCCATCAGTCCAAATGGACACCACTTCTCTTCAGATACATTTATCTCTCAGCGGCTCTCTGATAGTTACACATGTTCTCTGTCTTTGTGCGGTGATGGAAGTTTGTCAGGCTTCACATAAAGAACAAGAAAACTTTTTTTGACATCTGTCATCTGACAAGGACTTTTCCACGAAACAGCACTGTACCTCTTTCACCCAGATGCCAATTTTTTAAACAATTTAGTTTGATTAATGTATTTGACAAATTTTTCAGTCAAATCTGCTGACTGTAACTGAAGTAAACTGAAATCATAGTGAAAGATGTTAGTCCTAAACTTGTCAGGCATTGTCAGTCCCTTATCTCTTTTAGATAAGATTTTTACTCAATTAAAACTGCTGGGAGGTAGTGTAGTGTGCTGGACTCTTGTGACCAAACCTAGGCCAAAGCTTAAGTTGCTCCATCTTTTAGACGCAACAATTCTGTTCCGCTCTTAGTGTGTTGTTTGTTGCTCACATCTGCGTCATTGTGATGCTTGAAATTGCTAATATTCACCTGTGCATATGATTAACACATATTTGAACTCATTCCTCTCCAAATACATAATTTTTGCAATCAAATTTAATTCCTTTCCTCTCTTAGAAGAGATTTTGGCTACATTAATTTTTATAACTCGATTGGCTCAAACGTTACGGCTCACTGACGACATTATGCTTGCTGTGATTGAATAAACAAACCAATCTGCAATTTAATCTTATGTTACATAGTGAAGAAAATAGGGCCGAAGATTGAGCCCTGAGGGACACCAAATGTATTTTAGTTCAGTAGTAGTGCCATGGCCACATAATCTGTTAAATAGATTAACCAGGATCTGAACTAACAAAGAACTGTGCAAGAAAGCCCTCTCACAATGGATAGCGTATAAAAACATGATCAAAATTGATACATGCCTATTTTACTTACAATGCAACTCAACAATAGACAGTATTCAGAGATTTGGGTGTGTTATGTGTCTGGTAAAGTAATTTTTTTCTTACTCCACACAACCTCAGAATTTTTCAGTTTCAAACATGTAGTCTTCTGCCCCAACGAGGCTGACTCAAGTGACATCCCACAATTTATTAGATTTTGGACAGCTCCCTTGGAAGCCACAAAAAGGCTTTAATGCCTACTTTTTCATGCAGAGTTTTCATTAAGCTTCTGAAAGGCAACACTATCCAGTATCACACGTACAGCCTGAAATGTATGAGCTAACTGCAGTGTATTAGTTGTGACCTTTCCGGATGCACTAACAAGACGGCCAGGCTGCAATGAGTTGTCAGCAATGCAGCGCTAAAGTCTAATCACCAGCAGTAACCTTAGTATGAGAGAAAAACAGGGAATCTGCAAAAATAATGAATCTGCCTGATCACACCGGGGCTGCGGCAGTTTAGAGAGGCTCTTCAAATGGATGAGTGGGGTTCAAACCTCTGTGTCAGCACACTCCTGCTCTGCTGAAGTGTCCTTGAGCAAGATATGGAGTCAAAACGTGCTCCAATGGGGCTTTTCTGACCTCTGTTTTCCTGATAATGGGAAGCAGGGGAAATGTATTGTTGGACATCTCTTCTTACACACGGCCACCGCAGAAGGGGTAACTTTCAAAAACCGCAGCTACACTCTAGAACAAAAGGTTTCCATAAGGTTCTTCCTGAAGGGCTGTGGTCCTACCCAGAACCCTTTCCTTTTGAAGAACCCTTTTTTTGATGAAGGTGTTTGTTAAGGGTTCTTTGTAAGAACACTTTGAGTTCTTCAAAGATTGTTGAAATCCTTGAAGAACTCTTTTGCCTATAGGTACCATTATAAAAGGATTTTCAGTCGACCCCACTGGGTGGGATCCGGATAAAATCTTAGGAATATAAAAGGGTTGTCTGCCAACCCTCCTGGGTGGGTTCTAGATAAAATTAATTGGAATATAAAAAGGTGTTTTGTATAACCTCCTGGGTGGGTTCTTCATAAAGCCCTTGTAATATAAAACAGTTCTCTGTAGAACCTCCAGAGTGAGTTCTAGATAAAACCCTTGTAATATAAAAAGGTTTTCTGCAGAACCTCGCATGGTTTAGTGTGTTTTAGATATAGCCCTTCAAATATACAGTAAGAAAGGTTCTCTGTATAATATGGGTTATATATGGGTTCTACAAAAATCTTTTTTAATATAAAAAGTTTCTCAGTGGGTTCTAGATAAAACCCTCTGTATATAAAAAGGCTTTGGGTAGAACTTTCTGAGTATTTTCTTGAAAAAACCCTCAGAATACAAAAAGTTCTCGGTAGAACCCTCTGAGTGGTTTCTAGATAAAATCTTAGAAATGTAAAAAGGGTTCTGTGTAGACCCTAATGGTTGGGTTCAAGATAAAACCAATGGAATATTTAAAAAAATTCTCCAGAGAACCCCCCTGAAACTCTTGGAATATAAAAAGGTTTGAGGTAGAACCTTCTGAGAGTGTTTGAGCTAAAACTCGAGAATACAAAAAAGTTTGAGGTAGAACTTCCTGGAATATTAAAAGAGTATAAAAAGGTTTGGTTCTCTGTACAACCTTCTGAGTGTGTTTCAGATAAATCCCTTAGACTGGAAAAGGTTCTCAGTAGAACCCTCTCTCCTTTGGAAAATAAAAAAAAAAATTCTTGGTAGACCCCCCTCGGTGGGTTCTTGTTAGCCAGAAAGTTGAAAGGTTCCATATAGAACTCCCAGAAAGGGTTCTGAGTGGAACCATTACACAGATGGTTCTAGGTATAACTTTTTGTTAGGTTCTAGTTAGAACTCTCTGAAAGGGTTCCAAGTGAAAGCTTTATAAAAGCTTCTACCAGGAACCAAAATGATTCTCCTATGGGGGAAAAAGCCAAGGAACCCTTTATGGTTCTAGTAACGACCTATATCTCTATGAGTATAGGAACTTCACATGGAGAAGAAGAGAAAAAGCGAGCGAAATGGAGATGGAGTGAGGCATATGAGCTAACCAGCCAGCATTAGCATTGACCTTTCCCAATGGCTGGGCAGAGGCAGCCGGGGCTAACGCAGGGACTGGTGGTACTCCGCTAAATGCTAGCGTGTCACAACCTATCTCATCAAATCCTTAATTCAACCTTTCCTCTGCCCCAGTGGGCTCAGGATGTAATAAGCAATATCTTTATAGCGCAAAAAGGCCAACACACCAACAAGGTTTTGTGTGAGAGAATGTGCAGAGACATTGTGTGTGTGTGTGTGTGTGTGTGTGTGTGCGTGTGTGTGTGTGTGTGTGTGTGTGTGTGCGTGTGTGTGTGTGTCACTGGAATTGTAATACTCTTACATACAGGAAGGGAAAGGATATGAAATAATATGACCAAAGCAGTGTGGCATTTGGAAAAACAAGCACCTTGCCTGCCCGCAATTTACCTTTTCTATAAGCCTGTTTTATTTCAGCGCCACAGAATATAACCTTAAAGTGAAAACAACACCCTGCAGCAGATTTCATACGAGCCAAAAGAACACACTGCCAGCTTTAGCTTATCGGCCTTCACGCTAAACTCTTTCACAGCGGGGACAGAAAAGAAAAATGATTAGCCTTTTGCTCTCTTTGCCCACAATTGTATGTTATCCAATGTGCTTTAGTAAAATGCGGATTTGTGAGCATGAAAAAACTCTCCCAAAGCTACAAACTCCACCAAGAATAGAGGTTCAGTTTGTGTCACGTTTTTGAAGCTGCTTTGTTGCAGTTCACTCAGTGGCAGGCTGATCCACCCTAATTTGGAGCTTTCTTACAATTCTTTTTCACAGCAATAATTTTGACTTTTCATAGTGGGAAAATCATGAATGCAACTAATAACAATGACGAGTTAGCTGCATTTTTTAATTTTTAGCCACAGGGACAAAGTAAGATTCTTTTAACACAGTATTGCCATATTCCAACCATGTAAACCAGGCCTGTTAGCAAGCATTTATCTAATTACACATCCAGTAACAACAGCCTAGCTTACTGAGCAACAGTAGCAAAAAACAACACAGAAAGAGATACACAGACACACAGGCAGAGAGTAGGCCTGTTTATTTGTGCTTTAGTGTGTATCCACTGTGAAACAATCAGAAAAAAAAAAAACATTTTATTTCTCTGATTCACTCCTGCTAACAGCGCTCACTCTCCTAATTCGTTCTGTGAAATGGCGGTGCACAGTAATGCCCAATTGTAAAGCACTTAACTCTAAAATAGCATATAAGCCAACATTTTTCCTGCCTTCATTATAAAACAGAAATTGAAATAGTCCCCATATACTATGTTGTATGTATTTTGAATGTATACATGTATGATTTTGTTTTGTTTTTTACCATTACTCTCATAGTTTTCACTGATTTAAGCACCACAATTAGGTTTATTCACTCAGTATTTGAATGTAAGCAGAGATCTCAGAGACAAACTGACAGAAATCTGTGCAAAAACCCTCAAAACTGTATAGATATGTATCTGTGTGTGTGTGTTTGTGTCACTGCTATGCGACAATGCACATTGATTTGTGTGCATACACTGCATGACAGCTTTTATGTCATCAATACAAATTATTCTGCCAGGTGGAACTCTTCATAGAATTCATTTTCCATCGCAATTGCCTTCATAATTGTACGAGGGCGCACACAATAGGCAAATGTCTGGTCACTTTGTTGTACAGTGATGAACAGAGGGCAGTTAATGGCTATTGGAAATCACAGCAGATGAGAACCTTTTCAGCAGGTTATTGTGCGTTTCAAAAAATATGAAATTGACATCAGATGGAGAGCAGGAGAAAATAGAGAGCGGTAGATGAAATGAAGACAATACAGTGGCTGCTCAGTCCCAATATGTTTTATTAATTCCAATTTTTGTGAAAACAAATTGCATCTGTTCCCCACTTGAAGATAATTTCAGCCTTCAAATAGCATTAAGACACTAAAATTCTGCACTGACACTGAAATCTTCTCAGGGTTAGCAGCACTTTGACTCACCATGACGCAGCCCATCTGTTATATAGAGGAGGACTAGAGAAAGGTTAGACCTGTTTCTTTGCAAATAGATGCATCCAATTTAAAAGGAAAATCATGTGCAGTGAATTATTATGGCCCTAAGCTTTCTGTAACTTAATGATTTAAATTAAAATAGGTTACAACCATATGTGAGTGTTTGATTAATTTACAACTGTAATGTCAACTAATGTTACTGTCTAATTACTGTACAACACATCAGTAGGGATGCACAGAAGCAGCATGGAGTGAAGCATGAAGTGAGCAGTTTCACTTTAAGTTTCACACTGTCCTTTAATGAGCTACAAGATTATCCATCTTTAAAGGAGTCAGCGAACAGTTATAGTAGAGCCATGGGCTGTATGTAAAGATGGATGACATGAAACCAAAACACCTTGAGCGCTCCCCGGTGGCTGGCTGCAGTATAGTTCATCAGTCCATGTCCCTCCATGTTAGCAGATGGGACACGGGGAAAATAATTGTCAATTCTTTTCTCAAAAATGGTTTCTGTCAATTTAGGTCATTATCACGTCATCCTCTGATCAGTTTGGTTTTAATTAGTTATTGGATGCTTAAAAAAAGGAGATTTCACGTCGGTGATGATTAACCAAATAACGTCGCCAGTGCAAGATGGCACCACTCGTATCCAGGATATTAGGATAGAATAAGAGCGGGGTGGCCACGATGTTCCACAGAAGTCACTTTTAAAAGTTCCACTTAGGACCTTTTCCAGACAATATCAGTGTTACTCACTTTTTAGAGCTCTGCTTATACTCAATAATGTAGACTTACATTTGCAATTGTGAACAGGTGCATGTGTGTGTATGTACCACTGCAGAGTAGTGGGAAATTATATCTTCTACACACCTGACATTTCCTGTGAAATGCGTCATAAATATTGCCCACATATTCCATTATATATGTGCATAATTAATCCATATGATGTGGAGTTTTATGGCTTGTTTACAAAATGTACTATTTCTCTCTCAACTCCCCCACCCCTAACATGCCCTCGCGACATGTCTACCCACCTCCCTCGTTCTCTCTGTGGGCCCATTAAACCAGCGTGGTGCTTATGTTAAATATGATTAGTGGGACTCTATAGACCATCAACAAACAGCTTATCAACACAGACTCATAAATGTTACATGAACTGCTAAAGTATATGTTCAATACCACCTACTCTCATTCTGTTTCTCTCTATATGGTCTGTTTGTTAATCAGTATCACTGCAAAACCTTGGTTACTCCTGTCAGAACGTCTCCCGTGATCATCCAATATAAAACACACAATATAGCATTACAACACTCCCTTTTGTTCCCTTTCTCTCTTCCGTCTTTTGTCCCTCTCAGTTTCTCTCTGCTTGTCTGTCCTCTTCTCCTTTCTGTGCATCTTAATATTTTCACATCCCCCTCCCTCTCTGTAAAGACTTGCTGATGGTTCATATTAGCAGTTCAATGGGGCAAAGATGGTCATAAGACTGCTGCCATCACAGTTAAATATGGAAGGAATACTGTGAGGGGAAGAAAGACAGTTAAACAGATGAGGAAGTGACTACAAATGGGAAAGGGGGAAGAAATAAAGGGATGTGATTTCTAATATAGTCCTTTATGAAAGAACCAAGAAAGTTTACTTTAAGTAGACCAAACAGAGAACTAAGAAAATTAGCTTTGATCCTTTTTCCATTATCCTTTTTTAAAGAAAAGATAGATTTTAATTTGGTTAAAGTTTTACTTTGAAATCCCTGACCAGCACATGTTGTATGTGTATTTTATTTTATTTTATTTATCTATTTATTTTTTAAATGACTTTTGGTGGGGTTTTGCCTTTATTTTACACAGAGAGACAGGAAACATAGAGTGAGGGAGGTCAGGAGAGTAAAAAGGAGAAAGTGAATTACAAAAAAATCCAAGACCATTATTTCAGACAGGCAGTGGGACAGTCAACAACAAAAAAAACACATTCATGTTAGCGTTGTAGTAGTACAAGTCTAACTGCCTTCATTTCAGCAGTAACTGAAGCTTTGCCTTACCGTGGTCTGTTTCTGCTCCCTACATTTTTTCTTAGCACTTCTTCCTGATCCTGATACTTTGGCATCTGACACCTAATTGAATACAACCCCAGCCTCTCATGGCTCTTGTCTAACATAGCTAAAACCTTCTAGATTTGAACCTGTCCCACATGGGTTACCGATGTCCTATTACTATCCACCAGAAAGCCTTGGTGCCATGATCCCTCGCCATTAAGCTCCAGACTTCTCAACTTTTCCATTGATGAAGCAAAATTTGGCAACCATCGACTCTGACTTGAAACAGGTTTACAACAGCTGATGCATCTCGAGTCCCTGAAGGTTTCCCCACAGATGTCAGAAGAGACTGTGGAGGGAACCAGTCAGCAGTGTCCTGCATGCATGGTAGCTGTGGTGACCGAGGCTGACTGCCAGGTCTGTTCGGCTTGTGTTAAACAGGATGGAAGCCAACACCATAGCTGCTCAGATGAACACAGGGTCAACAAACAGCTGTGATGAAACACGGTCTATCGGTGGAGTCCTGGCGAGCTGAACGGGCATGTGTCAATGTCCTGCCTGTTAGATTTGGTATTCACCATGAAGCACCACATCTCGGGGCCGGCCCAGATGGGAGGGTTTTCGAGACCACTGAGACCCTCCATTTGGCCTTGTTGACATAAACAGCACCATAACCCCAGGCAGCACACATCAAGGTCTAGGATGGTCATGCAAATCTGTGGCATTCACTCAGGTATTACTGGCAGGTTCAGGGCCAGCTAGCAATTACTGGACTGAAATGGGTGTGACTTTGACGCTGACACCAAGACAGATTAAACAGTAGAGAGAGTGGTGTGACGATGCATTTCTTGCTTAAATGAAGGCTACTGTGGTGTAGACATGTACTATTGTAACACTTACATGAGCACTGTTTTCAGTCATAGTTTCTAACTACTTGAGGTGGTGTCTGAATAGTTTTGGTGTTGACTGATTAGCCGCTCTGACAGTCTCTTTATTGCGCTCATGACACTGTAATACATCCAGTGTTTGGGGTAACATGTTAAAAAGTAACGCATTGGAGTGCTAATATTATTTTTTTATTGTAATGTGCAACATAAGGCGATAGGCAGTCTGTTACTGTAACAGGTTTACTGCTTTTTCACCAACCAAGAAGTACCACTACCTGCACCTATCACCAGAGGAGAGTTGGAGGGTGACTTTTTTCATTTGAGATAGAATCAATCTACGTTCTCAGCAACACTGAGATCACAGAGTATCTCAGGTGGAATCTTGAGTTAGATGTATTGAACAAATGATAATCAAATCTTTCCTCGAGTCAATACTCGAACACCATCCAGACTAGTGTGCCTGTGGAGAGGCTTTTTAGTCTGTGAAGTCTCATCAGAGGAAAAACCTATCTGACACACATTTTGAAAACCTTGCCTTGTATCCCCAAATAAAAAAAAGTCTATGAAAAGAAATCTGCAAACTTGAGATTTTTATCTGCACAACACCCTTTATAAAGCATTTAAAATGTGTATTTTGTTTTGCTGATGACCGGAAAAAACAAGAGTCTGTGAATTCCATCTACATGTGCTTATTTTTCTAATTCACGAAGTAGGCTAATATGTCCTATATTGTTCACCTGATGGGAGGAAATAAAAACATTGAGCTGGACCGTTAACTCAGCCAAAATGAAAGTTTTTTTTAATTTCTAAAGTTTTAACATATTTAGATGTTTTCAATAACATGTAAAGATAATATAAGGTGATGTGGAAAGGGCAGTGAAAATGGTCAGGAGCGTTGATTAATGTGCAAAGGAACTCCTCCCTGTATTTATTGACAGATTGCCAATTGTGAACCGGGTCACGATGGTTTGTCAGTTTTAAAAACTGGGTCCCCAGAAAAAAAGTTTGGGAAACACTGCTTTAGATCATGTTAACTTTGACAAAACCATTCCAACTTAAGGTCCTCTTACTAGCTTTATTCTGGAGATTTCAACTGTATCGCAGTCTTCATCAGCAGGTGGTGTTTGCTCAGTTGTCAAGGAGATTGATCTGTTGACATGTAAGCTCAGTAGTTTTTATCCTTTTTATTGTTATCAAATCTGAGCTTTGGGGATATGTTTGACAAGCGATGTGTCTGCAAACGTGCAACGTTCCCCCCTCGCTGTCAGTCACTCTGGATGAAGGCATGAAGTCAGTGAGTGAAAGTTGTTAAACCTGCTTTTATTTTTTTTAAAACGGCAGTGATGGGTTTCAGTATGTTTTATTACTTCATAATATCTATCAGTAACCTGAGTTCACCTCAACTTAGGGTGGAGTTAAGTTCATTTTATAAAGGCCTTGGTTCAATTTGAGTGACCACACATCTGCAACAAATGCTGACTGCTGCGAAAGTCAAAGAACAAAGACGTGCAGAGAGAAAGTGTTAAATAGATCTCTATATCATTACGGCCATAAATGACACAGCCGCCACATGGCTCACTACAGAGAGGAGGGGAGTCAGTGGAACGTAGGAGGGTGGTTGAGGGGAGGGAGGGTGTGAGGGTGTGAGGCAAGGAGAGATAACAAGAGAAAGTGTTTACAGACCTTTTTATTTTCCCATCATCCTCGGCGCTGCAAACGAGAACATCCACCGTCACGACAACAAAAGGGACCAAAACATGTAATCACAGCCTGTCAGGAGCATAATAAAGTCACATTTATTAATATCTACACATGCACGCAACCAACAATAACCACAGCAAACACACTGCACACACACACCCACACAGGGATATCTGAGGACTTTACAAAACACCTTATTTCAAAATGACCCCCTTTTATTTATCTGGAGAAGAAAGTTGTCCGTTAACAATCGCCCAGGCTTGAAAAGCATGTACCCACAATACACTCATTCACAATGCAAATACATGCACATAATCCATCACAAACACACACTGATACTGTCATCTATGATGATAAAACTCTCCCAGTCAGTCTCCACCTAGAACACACCAGTAATGAGTTTTCTATGTGTTCACGAGAGAGGAGAGCGGCATATTGCATCAGTCCTGCAACACAAAGGAATGTGCTGATGTATGGGCTGTAATTAAAGGGGACGATGATAAGGGATGATAATGTGTATGTGTGAGAGCACGTGAGAGTGTGATCACAATTAGACTTTGTGGGGATAATGATACAGGAGGTAAAGGTCAATTTCCTCTGTGATGTTTAAAAGAGCAAAAGACAGCAGGTGAGAGAGAGATCAGTGAGATGGAAGAGGGATAATCCCAGTTGGGGGGCTTGGGGGCTGGGTGACTGCAGCATCAGAAAAAATGATGCAGGTAAGATAAGGACACATGAGGCAGTTGTGGCACAAGAGGTAACATGTTGATGTGTCCTTGGGCAAGACACTGATTCCCGGGCTGCCACTGGGGATGCACAAGCCAATGCTTTCCTAATTGCCAGTCCCAAGCCCAGATAAACAGGGGGGGGTTGTGTCAGGAAAGGCATCTGGGGCCTTACTACAGAAACTTCCTAACAGAGAGATCCTATCTAAAATGTAACCATGGTAATTAAGCGCCCTCTGATTTAGGAAAAAAGTCAATACAGCTGAACAGTTCCTAAGTCAATGTTCCTATCCTGATTGATGATAGAAAAAGTGTATTACACACTTTAGGATAACCATTAAGCTGTCCTGGTTTTCACTTTTTCATCTGTAGTTGTAGCTAAGTTACAAACCAGCTAATGGTAGTGGAAAACTGGTGATGCGTCGACCAGCAACACTGATAAATTGTAAATATTTCACTTTAAAAACTGTGCGAGTTATTCAAGCAAGTTGGAGACAGCAAAGGCAGAGATTGACTGGTAATCCATAAATGACATGAAGTCCCTACAGGACACCGGTCCCCTGTGAGAAGGGCTCAGGACGGCGCTCAGCTTGGACTCACCCTCCCCTCCACTTCCCTCTGCGGCTCCAGGGAATCCAGAACAGAACAACCACTTTGCTGAGCCTGCAGGCACCCGTGCTCTTACCGCTGCCTTCCCACCATGAAACAGCAAAACACACTGCGCTGGAAATGACTGCTCAGGAGATGTCGAGCAGCAGACTCATTCAGAGCTGTCTGAGAGTTTTAGAATGTCTTGTGCATTTGTATAATGAATGCTTTGAAGCAAAGCAGTTACTCATCTCATTAGACTTTTAATGCACCAACTCTTGATTGACTGTTTTGATTACTTGAATTGTGTATAATGCTATGGCAATCGTGTTTTTGATTAAAACAAAATAGTGGCAAGACTGAATGGAAATAATCTCAAAATGCGGTGTAATTTAGTTTGCTTTGTACACCCAAAATCATGCGTGCTTTTATTTACATAAGACAATATAATATTTTTAGTAAAACTAATCCTGTCAGGTTGCATATACAGAATTTTAAGACTGCCAGCTCCACACACAGATCAGGTGAATTCAGCAGATAGCTGTGATCCTGCATTGATTTCAACACCGCAAGCATGAAAAGAAGGTTTGGATTCAGGGAGGAGAAAAAGGAGGATTTAAAGCCTTTGAGACAGTGCAAAAAAAAAGGTTTAAACTGTCAGAAAGCATTTCCTCATGTTAAAACAGTGAATATTTACATTTAAGCCTGATGGAGGTGTCCAGTTACCAACAGTTATATTTCTCTGAAAACGACACATGCATCAAGAGAAACCTTAGGAATAATCCGTTTCTGAATAACGCCTTTTAAAGCATGCTGAAAAGCCTTAATTTAACACTCACTTTCTATTGCGTTGTCTGAAGAAATGTCCATATTTACAGCAACAGCCCAGAGGACCAAATTAATTTCTCTAGTTAATTTTGGCATGTTGTGCCAGTGTGTGCCAGTGATGGTAAATCCACTGTGAGCCTCTGGTGTTCCTCAGATATTTGGCTCCGAGGTAATTTACATAAATTTACATCTTAAATAAGATGCCTGAAATAAGGGCAACATTATGCAAATTCCTGACAACTAATTATTAAAGCTATTTATTTTTGGTTTGATTTAAGAATGCCATGTAGTGTGGGTCACTGCTCCGTTGACTGTCATTGTGCATCATCATTTGACATGCTTAACATGACTGAAACAACAGATAGAGGTATATACATTCAGTAAATAAACAGCAACAGTGATATTATTGAGTTTCAAGACTTAAAGGACCAGTGTGATGGATTTAGTGGCATCTAGCAGCCAGTGTCTTGTTTGTCCGTTCTGGGCTACTGTAGAAACACGGCTGTGCACAGGGGGCGTAAATGTAAAGAGTGCGGGAAGTGCAGTTGCAGTGGGGCTCGTGGGCTGGGGAGGCTCATAGAGAGAGTGGTCCCTGCAACAGTGTGCTGGGCAGAGAATGGGCTGTTGCAAGTGATTCAGATTGCCTAAAAAATGCTCCTGTTTTTTTCTCTTTTTGGCAAAATAGTCAATAATAATCTATAACAAAATTACATGCTTATCATATACTATAAAAAATAAATAAACTGTGAAAAAGGAAAATTTTAAATTATATTTTCTATGGTATTTTTGTTTTAAACAGATAATGCAATGATGATTGCTGGGTATATGATGATGACGTCTGATGTCAAGCCTCTATTTGATTAATTGTTGAGATGATATATATATATATACATGGAGGTTAGTTTAAAAAAAATCCAAATCTATCAGGATTGTTAAGACAAGCACATGGATGATCCCCCTCTTAACTGCAATGCGGCAGTTCTGCTGGCATCAGCATCAATGTCGCCATCAGCGGTGTGTCAACAACTATGTATCAGAGAGTGATAGGATAGCACATCACTAAAATCCTACACGACTGGTGGTGCAACTTCCCAGGCTCCGTGGAACAGGACCTGCACCCTCTGTAGATATAAACGGCTGATTCTGAGGAAACAAAAACACAATGTTTCTTATTTTCAGGCGATAATACACAAATGAAAACAAGCTTATTATATACAAGTATTGTATTACAGTACATTTCTGCCATAGTCTGCCAGTCAATACCTGTAAATCTTAAACACTGGACCCATAAAGCTCTGCAACATTTGTACATTAAAATGTCTAAAAATGCTAAAGATGACATACATTTTATATTTTCTTGAGTTGTGTACTTACATCATTGCAATAATGTTTCAAACAATTTTCAAAAGCAGTGAAATCCATATGTGTTTCTTGCTAACCGTTGCTAGCTAATTACTAGATCTTCCGCAAAAAACACAGGATACGTCTGGATACAGAGTGAGAGAAGACGTCAGCAAGCAAGAATAAATGTAATGTGAATAAAATTTAATCCAGGAACATGATTTCTGCCTGAGTCATGTCAGATTTGTAAACAGTTTACTTCTTTAAGCTCTTACTCTTTCATGCTGTATTGTATTGCTCATTGTTGCACAATGCAGAGGGCTGGTGGTAATCTTTCCCAGTCCCTCTGTTTTTTAACCATATGTTCTTCTGATAAAAACGGTAGAGAGAGCACACGTCTTAACAATTGGTTTTTAAAAGCCGTGTGGCACATGAGGGGTGTTTGTCGGGGTGAACTGTTGGTCGTGTCACATGTAGAGGACAAAAAAGACACACACAGAGAGAGATAAATAGAGCTCTCCCATGCACACAAATCTCTGCAGGCGGGCGCTGCATGTGTGTGTGTGCGCCTGTGTGTGACAGCATGCTGTGCGTCATGCTGCTGTTGGGCTATTCCCGGGGAGAACTGCAGCAAACACTCACAGTGAGCTCGGAGGGTGAGTCACCGGGATGTCCAGCAGGGATCTGGCCTGCCATGCTCCTGATGGTACCATCTAATACCTATGATCAGTTAACACTTTCCAGCCAAACACGGGCTGTTAAAGGTAAAGAATCCTAGAGCGGGAGCTGGTCCCGCATGGTCCATGAAGGTAGGCTTAATTTTTGGAATACAGCTAAAACACTAGTGTTGGTAACATAAGATGAACTATTGATGTTCCCATTGGGCAAATATAGGCACTGCAACAATTAATAATGGAGATTAAAAAAACACAAGGGAACATTGGACAGTTGGAGGGAAATTCAATATTAGAGAAGACCATTAGAGGTTGGTAAACATATACTATTAACAAGTTCCTCTTGTTAAGAAAGATGAGATTTATAGGAGAAAACAATGTATTATAGCAGCAACAGCAGATGTTTCCTTTAAGGGGCTCTGGTTGTCTGTAAGGAGGTTATTCCAACCCATATTTATGTTTATTGTTAGGTGGAGACCCCTAGTGGCTGTAGTAATTATGACAGGAATAGTAAGGAGAAAGAAAGCCTGCATATGGTGGTGGTGGAGTGGATCCATCCACATCAGTGTCCCAAACCAAAAAGTCACTGTTGACTCATTTAATTTTTAAGTTACATCACGTGACCTCACATGTGACTTACATCATTTACAACATGTGACTTAAACTGTGATGCTTTCACAATGTAGAGGTAATGTAAAGCAACAATAAATGTGTGTTCTGAGTTTTTTCAACCTGACACATGGATGTCCTGTCTGTGAGCAGCTTTACTGGACATGTCCAGACATGTTTGAGCCGCCAGAGCCAGAGGACGGTGACAGGATAGTATTTCTTTTCTTCTTCTGTGTCGGGTTGTTGGAACTGAAGAGAGTTGAAGTGAACTGCTTTGGACTGAGAGAGTCGCTGAAGGTATGTTTGTAACTGGTGAGGCGAGGGTGAGGTGATGTCTAGTCATAGGCCTATACTGTATGTCATGTTAGGAGTCAATGGCAACTGACCCATTCTGTCATTTAGGTATGAGAGTTATGTTGAAAATAACATGTATATGTATAAATGTCAATTTCCATGCATCAAGAAAGAACCTAAAACAGATAACTGATCATTTAAAAAAATATTTTGTTGCAGCAGGGAGATACACGAGATGTGCAAATATGCATAATATTCACATGTTAACAGAAGGCATTATATGAACAGCAACTGTTCTGCTGTGAAAAAACATGTCATTACACCTTTTCAGTATATTTAACACCTGTGTAAATGAGCTTTATAGCTGTTAGCACTGAAAATTGTACATTTCTGTGTGCTTAAACATTGCTCATTGACAATCTGAAAAATGTATATTGGATAGAAATCCACTGTATAAGCAGGAAATAAGTGTGACACCCACAGCTGAATTTCTACCTTCTCAGCTTGGCATTACTCCCCCTGGGGTTGCAGATGTGACGTAAATGTAAAACCACATGTTATCTGGTTACAGTGCATCTCATGGGAAATTAAGCAGTTTTGAGAAAAGGAGGTTCATTATAGTAAATGTAGACATATGTTCCGGCAGGATATATTTGGCTTCATAGCATTTTGGTTGGTAATTGTTAAAATTGCTTCAAGCAGTCTTGAGGATATAAACAATTGTCTGAGATGTGCATGAAACCATGTAGCAGGCTGCTCGGCTTAATGTGAGCCTCATTTAGGATTCAAGGTAATTTCTTATCATTGCACAACAACACAACAAGACAAAATTAGAGCTGTAGTTTCTTTATGCTACACACAAAATACAACATATATACAGATAATTAATTAAATTTTGAATGGAATGGAATAACATAAAACAAAATAAAACAAAATACACTTTTTTTTTTAAATTTGTGTCAGGTTGATTGTAAATAGCAGCAACAACATGGTGATTATAATACATTTGATATCTTTGCATGAAGCATCATTGATGTAAAAACACAGTCCTCCTCCCCACATCCTGCTGAAGTCTTGCATGTTGCATCCTTTCAGCTCAGAGTGTGACCCACCCCTCAGGTGCAACAGTCTAATCACATTAAATCATAATCGCCAAATCACAATAAAGCTGAAAAAATGACAAATTAAAAGAGAAAAGTAGCTAAGTTTGAATGAACTACTTGCTGCTGCATGCACAGCTATTACCATATCAATGATTTGAAACAGAGTAAGTCTTATCTGACTGACCTGATAGTTCTCATGTACAACATAGCTGAACAGCTAGGAGCTGTAAAGGCCTCAATATACTCCCAGACAGACATTACAGATGCATAGTAGTTGAAGGAAGCGCCCCATAGATGCGCAAATGGTATTTCATAGCTTGTTGTAGCGTAGTGCCCTTACGTACTGCCCTGTTGTGTGCAGACATGCCCGTCTGCATGGCCACAACAAATTTGAAATATGAGGGTTTCCCGCACATACATCATCTGATGACAAAATTTACATCACAAAGATCCGAGTGGACCCTTGCGCACTTGTGGACATGTAAAGTATAATTTTGGCATCAATATTACCAACCCCTGAGGGAAGAGTTTCACATCAACAGTTCTCATGTACCCCCAGATACCAACCCCTTCCTCAGAGATGCCTCGACCAATCAGCAGCAATCATTTTTGCAATGAAAGTGCTGTGATGAGGACATAGTCCCTAAACAGCTTCCCACTCACAGTAGAGCACACAGTTATGAGGAAAGCACAGATGCCAGGGTCTGAACTTTTGTATCATAGGTCTGGTGAGGATTATGCGATTGCTTCTGTGTGTGTGTTTGTGTGTGCGTACATGATCAATGGACCTGTCTGGTCTTGTCTGGTCAGGGGAACTGACCCACATTGGTATTTGATGAACTAGGAATGAGACTCAGCAATCACCTATCAACTATCATTCTCCAGAGTCTCTTACTCCTTGTTTAAGGTATGATTATGCATTCCTTAACCATACCATCAAGGCTTGACCATGATTTACACTGATGATTGATTGACATTGATTGATGCATAATTACTACATTCATGCAACAAAAAGTCAGCATTTGATGGCTTCCCCTACTGCCTTTTCCTTGCACATGTGGACCAGTAAAAACCCAAGATATCTGGGTTTCCCAGCAGAAAACAAGTTTTGTTAACCAGATTCCGAAAATTATTTTCCCTGCGTAAATAATCCCAGTATATCATGTGTTTAGAGTGTATAAAAACCTAAAAACATGTCTCTCACCATTGACATTCAGCAGGAACAAGCATTGCTTTCATTTACATTCTCTGTACCAACCCCTCATCATTGTGTTGTTGCAATGACCCACCTATCAGCAAAGTAGCCATCAGTTGAAAACAGTGTTTGGCGTGCTCCTGATCCTAATGGAAACAAATGACAAAAATAGCATCTAGGCCCTGGAGATTAGAGGAGAAGGGAGGGTGACAGGAAAGGAGAAAGAGAAGAATGTGGAGAGACAGAGGTTTGACACGGGGGAAATGAAAAAAAGGGGTTAAATATTTTCACAGATTATTCAGTGAACATCCATGCTTAAAGTATAATGCATCTGCTACAATACTAGACTGATGATGTCTTGTTAGTATGTCTCCTGTACCAGTGCTTTTGTACAGTTCTGTTTTTAGTTTTAAATACAGTATATCTCGCAGTGTCCAGAGCACATGGGGAGCAAGCAACAAGCTACTTCTTTGAAATTTGCTGTTGCTACTGTTGCTAGGCTACTGAAAAATATAACTGATGCCACATTGTGATTACCATAGAAATGCTGCTTATATTACCTACAGTTATTTTTTTTTTGATGAAACAAGCTTAAAAGATCAAATCTTGGGTTCAGACTTATCAAAAGAAGTGTTTATAACTGTTTTTAATTGGAGATGAAAAGAATATAGTCTTGTGTCCAAAATCATTCCCCTCTATACCAAAATATTCCGACGCCCAATGCGACAAATACTGCAGCTTGATCAGCTCATCAGACTATGATGCTGTAGGTATCCCTCTCGCATCAGTTTTGCACGAGCAAAGCTTGCAATAATAGGCATGCAACATCCAGGTAGACTTTCAAAATAGAGGCACAAAAAGCACTTATGAAAAGACCCTAGTTTATCAGTATATCAGATAATGCTAACTTGCTAATGTTTAGCAGGTATTCTGCTCACAACCTGTCCTCACCAGAAAAACAAGCGTCTAGGTAGTGCAAGCAGCTTATTACAACCTTACATTTATTGTTAGGTGGTGGCCTCTAGTGGCTGTAGTAATTATGGAAGTATAAGGAGTGAGAAAATTCTGATATGGAGGAGGTGGGGTGGATGAATGGCTCAAAGAAACACACTGGAGCTTGAGTCCTGTGTGAAACAAAAAGTCAAAATGGAATTACTTAAAGTTTTAACTTTCAGTACAATATGTCACTTCCGTCACATGATACAGGTAGCATACTTGTTTTAACCCAAACTACAATCTTTTCCTAAACCTAACCAAGTACCTTTGTTGCCTAAACCTCACCAAACTACAGCTGTTTTACACGTTAACTACTCTGTAATGTTGCATGATTTATGTCAGGTGATTTACGTGATTTTGTCAGCGTCCGGTAAGTCTGTTGCTGTTAGTACACTCGACCATAGACCAATATATGTTGTTTTGTGAGTCAATTGCAATGAGCCTATTCTGTCTGTTTACCATGTTCACCATCTCAGTTTAGTGTGTTAACATTCTAACATTTGCTAATAAACACAACAAGAAGTACAGCTGAGGCCAAAGGAATGTCATTAGTTTTGTAGGTAACTGGTCGTAAACCAAATAAAATTCATGACAATTCAGTTTCAGTCAGAACCTAAATTTTCAACCTCATGATAGCACTAGAGGAAAAAGTCAGGGATCAGTTGGTAGGATT
Organism: Lutjanus campechanus; assembly: GCA_027495735.1. Taxonomy (NCBI): domain Eukaryota; kingdom Metazoa; phylum Chordata; class Actinopteri; order Lutjaniformes; family Lutjanidae; genus Lutjanus; species Lutjanus campechanus. The sequence goes on from JAJHUR010074139.1 coordinate 21,143, forward strand.
CATCATCTGGGCACCAGGTACAAAACCCCAAGACATTTCAGTGTCTGGGGGACAGATTAATGAACAAACATTGCCATATGTAGAATCTTCCCCATTAATATGACAAAATATACTGTTAATCACAATTCTTGCTAATTAAGCTAAGAAAGCCTATGAAACTACAGAGAAGAAATTGCATGAACAAATGATGCATGATGAACAAATTGCATCGTGTTGCTAAAAACATAAGTGAGTAAGATGCAGTTTGAGAAATGGAGGTGAAGGGAGCAAGATGCAGACAAAAGAGAGGAGAGAAAGAGTGATACTGCAGACTCAGATACGCTCCCACACACCACCACTCTGCTCCAGTGGACCACCTATCAGCAGTGACCTGGCCTTAAAAAGGAAACAATGCATTGCCTGCTCTTGGTGCTAATGGAAACAAATGGAAAAAAAAAGACTGGAAAAAGCCTGATTCTTGGAAAGAGCAGGCTGAGAGGAGAAGGGAGACAAATGCATACAGCACTACTGAGTAGTCACAATGATAGATTAAGCTGCTGTCATTTTCCTCAATATTGGCAGTTGGCATCACCCACAGACAGAAATAAGCTTCCATACCCTGAGACGAAAAATGTCAAAATGCACAGAGCTCAGAATATTATGAAAAAAAAAAAAAAAAAACTATATATGCACTATATGTCAAAAACCAAGTCTTATTGTTGCTCCGTTGATAAAGTGAGAGGTGAATGTGTAATGGAAATAAATGGATGTATAACACAGTGTAGGAGAGAGATAATCTAACTTTTATACTTGGAACAGAAAATTCTTCTCAAAGTTATTTTCAAGTTTGCTTTATCTTTTTATTGGAAAAATAAACACAAGTTTCAACTCAGAATATTTTTTTTATAGAAAAGCTGTTTGAAAGTGGTGAGACTAGAAAAGAGATTAAAACTTTTATTTTTATATTCAAGCATGCATGAGAACCGTTGTTTGAAAGATTGAAGTCGAATTTTTAATCCAATTTCCAACATTTAATAGAACTGCCAGGAGATTTTAAAAATTTGCTTAGACCACATGCACACCCACACACAAACTGATTCTGATCTTGATTTTAAATGAGACAACCTCATCCTCATTATCCTTTCCTTCTTAGTTTTGCTTTCTACTTTCACTTTCCTGTCCATTTTTGACATTAAATTCAATTCTTTATTTTAATAGAACTTCCGAAATAAGTGGAAGTGGAAGCAAATATTTACATAGCTAACCCAATAAGAAGAGATCAAAATAGAGTTATGTGCAGTCCACCATGACCCAGTTCTTCAGGTATTAACTGCATAAAAGAGGCATGGTTTGCAGACAGTGATAGGAGCTAGCCAGCTTGGCTGTTCAGCTAGCTTGGTGTGACTTACTGTTATAGCTAGCAGAAGCTAGTTAGAAGTAAGAGATGAGGTTGCGCTGCTTCCAAAGGACCACCACGGGTCATAACTTTGTAAAACATATGAACTGTAGTCAAGAGACTTTTTTTTCTTGTTTGAATTGTGCCACAAGTTACACATATGATGTTTGTCAATTTAAAAGATTATTTTCCATGTCTGGCATAAACCTGCTTAAGTATCTGACTGTGAAGATATGTAATTATGTAGAAAGACTACAAACCCAGAAGTCGTGTGAGTGATGTCATGACTTTCTCCCCCCACAAGATAACGTTAGCCGCTGAAGCTACGATGTGTGTTTTTGAACCTGGATTTAATCACACAACAGCGGGTCTTACTCATTCTTTCTGATAAAAGGACGAGGAGTTGCTGGATAAAATGCTTCAGGTAAGATAAGGTTACAAAGGACGGTGATATTCTTTTACGTATATTGTCAGACATGTAGTTCACTGAGCAGTTTAACTCAAAACTGAACTATGACAAACCTTCCATAAATTGCGACTTTCTTGTTTTGTAAAATCATGGGACTTGGGACACACCGGAAGGGGCGTGACTTTGTCTCTCTATAAGTAGTCACTGCATCACTGAGCTTCCAGCATCACCTATGTTAAATTTCAAAGTAAAGTTTCTCAAATCAATAGATAATATGTCATAAATCCATCTCGTATGTCACATCGTTTTCCATCATTTAAAGTTTGACTGGTGGTCTCTTAAGTATGCCTTCAAGAGGCGCCCTTCTCTTCTGCAACAGTATAATGACACCTGACTGTAGAATTAGTACCACCTGCTAATCTGCAACCTTCGACTATATGCAGTAATGGGTGGACACCTTGGAATAGCAACATGGTCATCACCGTCCACAATGCATGTTCTTTACCAATGGTTATAATTGCACTTGTCGCTGCTTCTGAACAGAATCAAAAATGTCCAAAGCTACCATCAGTCAACTGATATAATATTTAGATTATTTACAAGTGTTGGCTATGTTGTCATTATTGCGTAGACATATTATTATAAGGCAAAAGTGCCCACCAAAAGCAATTCATGACGAAAAAGAAATTGTGATTAAGTTTCTATTTCTTGCCTAGCTCTGCATAAAATCCAAATATTTATATTATATTTGATATTACTTACATGTAGAATATATTAAACGAAGGCCCTCCCCATCCCTCCCCTTTGTCACAAGTGAATCAGTTCTTTTTATGGGTCATTATACTGAATTATGGACATTATATGTATATTGAGTGAATTAGCCACAGCTTGTCCAACTGATTAATTGATTTATGAACTCTGTGGATTATTGTATCTGTAAAATCCTGGCAGCAGCAGCCTGAGCAGTGCAGAGACACAGACAGGTGAGCTCTGATCTCCTCTGCTTCTTTTGGCTGCTCCACATTAGGGGGTCGCCACAGCAGATCATCTGCCCCAGCGGATCATCTGTGTCCCGCTGTTACACCCAACCTGGCATGAGAATCTGATTTGTACAATCCGCATATTTGATTTGGCATAGGCTTTTTACGCCTTTTTACGCGACCCTCCCCATTTATCCATGCTTGGGACCAGTAAAGGAACAGCTTGTGCATCCTAAATAGCTCAGGTTTCTCCTCCTTTCTCAAATGACTGTACTTTTTTTTTGGTAGTACTTGCACTTTTATGAGTACTTTTTTTAAGTCTGTAATTTTACTCTTATTTCATTATGCATTACACTATGCAATCTACTTAGTTTTAAAATCATAATTGATTATTGAGTAGGCTTTTAATTTTAATTAAAATCCAAACCTTTGAGCTGCATTTTTGTTGCTATAAAGCAATCTGATTGCAAATAGACCAATGAAATTCATGGCATACGGAAGAAAAAACAGAAACAAACTCTGCAGCAGGCACATGATTGGAGAGGTGAGCTTTTGTTTTTCTTTTCTATTGTTCAGGGTTCAAGCAGACATAAGAAAACCTCTGCTACACTGTTGGGGACTAAAATTTGTCACAGCAGTTGTTAGATTTTTCAGAATCAGACCTCCTGTTGAACAAGGGGCTATTGGAGGAATTTAATTGGATATTTTTCTCCACTCGAGCGGATTTCTCTGTCAAGTTACCCACTTGGAGTTAACTGTGTTTATGCTCCGGTTTGCTTGAAGTAAAAGATGCTCTAGCCGAGCGATAACTTCAAGTAATGTGATGTAATGTAGCTTGTAACCTGATGAGCACACAAACCCGTATACCCCCAGAGAGAAACTAAGAAAGTTGAATGTGTAGTCAGGAGTATTGGATCTGATATGAACAAAAATCTGTTTCTTTCACACAAATGATCGAATTTTAGTTCAATTCAAAACTACTGATATCAGCAGCAGTCCTGCTGATGCCATTATTGATCCGACAGTAGAATCTCAAAGTGGAGTTTATGTCAACTCATCACCTTACCTGACCTACCTCCCCGCTTTCTCCTTCCTCTGTCCTGATATGGTATTTTACAGTAATGAGTGTATTGAATTGCAAGTGTTGCCATGGATCACTAGACAAAAGTGTCCACTCACTCTCCTCTACCTTTAATCCTTCCATCACTCATCAATTTCTGCTTTCTTTTTCAGCAGAGCACCACTTTCTTATAGTATCCATGGCAACATACACTGATGACCCCTCTACCTGAAATTAAGCTGATGAAGTCAATTGTAGGACCAGTCTCTCTAACTCACCCTCAACAATGCATGGTCTGTCCAGTGCATAAGCTATTTAAAGTCATTATTACCATTTCTCTTTTGATATGAAAGCTGCTTTTGAACATGTCCTTGTTTAGCTACTTTGAAATGCACAAGTCAACTTTTTGATACAGTTTCAGTTGGGTTGAAGAATTTATCGAGTCAACAGGTAAACATGGACACGAGAACTATGCAGCGGCTGATTAAATTTGGCCAGAACATCATTGGTACCCAACTACTAAGCATCAGGGATATTGGGGGGATGAGGTGTCTGTGCAGAGCCCAAAGGATGCTAAAAGACAACACCCTGTTCCTCAAGCTGGCAAGAGATGTCAAAGTATTTGTTCCTGCACCTCCAGACTGATGAGTAGCTTCTTTCCTCAGACTGTGAGTCTCCTAAATTAATCCTCAACACTTCACCATAAATAATTTGTTTTGTATGTAGCACGAAGGGCTTTGTTGTACAACACTATGTTGTAGAATGATGAATAAATAAGCCTTGTCCCTTGAAAACAGGGAAGCTTTTCTTTCTAATTGGTGCTAAAACAATACAATAGTGATTTTTCAGATACAACAATGACTGACAGACAAAATACACAAGGACAAGCAAAAACAATAAACAAACAAAACATTATTGAAAATATAGATAGATAAATAAATAAATAAACAAATAAATAAATAAATAGGTAAAGTATAATAATACTACTACAACTAAAAATACCACTACTACTACTACTACTACTACTAATAATAATAATAATAATAATAATAATAATGATAATAATAATGGTAATAATAATAATAATAATAATAATAATAATAATAATAATAATAATAATAATAATAATAACTACATGTGCATGAAGGAAAGAGTAAAATAAAAATCAATATAAACATTAGGAAATAAATAGCTGATATTTGGAAGTGTTAGTTAATGAAATATGGAGGGTCCTGGCTTAGCTTGACGGCAGTCGAAATATTGGTTTGGGAGGTGGGAGCACTGGTATGGGAGTACTGGTGTTGGTGGGTTTTTAATAAAATATAAGATTTTCACTCCCCTACTTTACATGCATACGGTACGATGAGCTTGATTACTTAGAGATGCCATCATTTAGATTAGGCTCATACTGAATGCCCTATGTAAAGACTCTGAGTACATGAATAAAGAGGTGAGGTACAGTATTTGAGTTGAAGAAGAGATACATCAGTGCAAAAAGATGCAAAAAGACAGCATGCTTCAGGCTAAATGTTGACGTTACCCTGCTAACGTTCTTGTGACAATGCTGACATACTGATATATAGCATGTATAATGTTCATCACCTTGGTTAGAATGTTAGCATTTGCTAATTAGCAGTGATGTAATTTATTTTGCAAGTATTTCATCATAAATATAGACTGTATATTAGATCATGGATGGACCGTCTAGGTCTGAAAAGTGGAACCAATGCAGAAGTGCCTTAAACCTGCATTCACAACTCAACTGGTTGCAAAAAATATGTCAGTGATTTAATGTATCCTTATGGGAAAATTATCCTACTTATCATTTGACTTATTACCTCAGTAAACAGTTTCTCAATAAGTTTATGGTCTCAGTTGCTAGTTTTGAGTCTTCCTCAGTACAACACGATGTTCAAGCAGGGCATGCTTTGATGTGGCTACCTTGTGATTGACCAGTGAATTGAAGTCATTCTCAGTGAGTCTGTTCAGCACATTGCACCAGACTCACAAAACTCTAATTAAACTGTCAAACTAGGCAGTGCTGATCAAACATCAATGGAGATTCTCTTGCTGCATTGCTTATTTCCCGTCTCAAATGTTTTCAAAAATACATTTCCGTGTACCGTTTACCCATAATATGAGAAAGATTGTGGCCAGGCAGGCATTTTGTCCTTTCTGAATGAGCAATCCAAAACCAATCACTGCCCCACCCACCACCTCCATGTATAAGGTCTTCTTTGGTTCCAAAAAAAACCAAGATGGTGACAGCCCTGATGCCAAAACCGATAGTCCACAAACCATTGGTTGATGTCACAGAGGGTTTACAGTTGGTCATAAAACAAAGTATTGGACAAGTTGAAATTTTGACCTAATGATGGCACTACACAAAAAGTCAGGATCTAATGGACAATTCAACCTTTTGGGACTTTTTAAAGATCTCTGCCAAATCCAGTGGCAATCCATCCAATATTTGTCAGTACTGTAGCAAAAAACAAAAACCTAATGTGTTAGGGGAAAAGTCATGGGAATATCCAAGCCAGAGGGATTCCTCTGTGGTCTACAAATGTGCAAAATCCATCTAATAGTTGTTGAAACATGTGTTGTAAAATGAGGCTATACTTCAACAGTGGGGTTCTCAGTGGAGTGCTAAACCCGAAATCCAGTGAGCATATTACAAGAAATTGAAAAGGTAGCCTCAAGTTTTCAAGTCAAGAAGGACAAAATACTCCCATTTCACTTATTTATTTGCTCACATCACAAAAGAAAAATCCATCTAACAGCTGTTGAAACATTCACTTAGTGCACCTATTGTGACTGACAAACAGAACATTGCCATCTCTAGAGCCTGGCTAATGAAAAGCTCTCAATGTGTTTTCAGTATTTTGTATTCAGCATTGAATGAGAATAGGGACAGAGGTATGCATCCGTTTAACTGAAAAGAAAACTTTGGTACTTTTCAAACTGGACCCTATTTGCATATGTTTTTGTGTGAAGTGACTAATAGGGAGAACAATTTTTGAAAGTGGTCCAGAATTAAGGGACAGCGCTGCAGCCAGCAGAAGTGAAACTGTGCTGCAATGTAATCCCTTTGGGAAACTGTGCACCACCAAGTCCACTAAAAGTGTTTGTTCTTTTGCCACTGACAGTCTCTGACAACATTATGAAAAGGATTCATACAAAGAGAGATGTTTTTGTTTAATTAGAGCAGCCGTTTTATCGCTCTCGATAAACTAAACAGACTCCATTTACAAAATGGTAATTTTACCATTGTCGTCAACATCTTCATTCAAACTCAACAGAAACAAAATAAAACTCAACAAAGACATCTTGGCTAATTTCTTCCAGTGTTCCAACAATCACACCTCTGGTTGGTTGATTGAAATAAACCCTCAATTCACCAAATTATGTGCAAATAATGGGAGAGGAGAAGGAAGAAGGATGGACGTCAGAGAAGCAGCAGGAATAAACAATGTTTACAGACAGAATATTCTCACATCTACATCGGTAAATAATGGATATATTTCAACCAAACAACCAGAGTTGATTTTCAGTGGAAAGACGAGTCAGGAGGTTTTAGTTTTATTTTTTTCTGTCAAGTTTGAATACAGATAAAGATGACAATGTTAAAATGACCATTTTGTAAAGATAGTGTGGTTAATTCTGGTTAAACAAAACGGATCTTACTCTTTGAATGGAGATCACTCTCCATAGTGATACAGTCCATATGTTGTCAGACACCTAGAATAACAATCTCAGCCTGTCAAGTGGCACAAACAAGCTCTTTTAGTGGATGTACTGTGACGGTGCACAATTTTACAAAGGATTACCTTGTAGCGCAGTTTTGCTTCTGCTGGCTGCAGCTCTCTCCCTCAATTCTGCACCAGTTTTAAAAACGGGTCTTCTCCATTAGTCAATTAGACGCAAAAACATGGGAGAATAGGGTCGAGGTTGAAAAACTGGAAGTGGAACTGAAGTTGGCCTTTAAATACTGATGGCAATGGATATCTTTTATACAGTAGATCATACAAATGCACTCACACACAAACACACACACACACAAGAAATGAACTTTGACTCGTGAAAAAATACGTCGACATAAAGGTCTGCAGAGAGGATGTATTGGAGCTAGGCTTGTCTGGGTGTTGACTTCAGGCGCTCTGGCTTCCTCAGTGTGAGAACAACTTGACAGCAGCTGTGTCACACTCTGCTCTCTCTGTTCACGTGTGTGGGTGGACTATATGAGCTTGTGTTCACCTCTGTCTTTTTGTATGTGTGTGTGTGTGTGTGTGTGTGTGTGTGCGTGCATGCTGCCTTCTTGTTATCCCTGCCTGGAAGACCTGTGTCTTGAAAATAGACACACTTCCTCCCCCCCAAGTTTAAATAGCTCTGTCTCCCCACCTTATATCACCTGGTTGTCTGTGGCGTGTTTGTGTTGTGTGTGTGAGATACAGTGGTGTTAGCCCACGGTACCGAAATAGCTTTACTTAATCCCTCAGGTTTCAATAGCTGTCGCCATACCTTATATCACCTGAGCTGAGCAGGGGGAAGAGAAGCAGGAAACAAAATAGCAGAGAGGAGCGGCGGAGGCATAGAACAGAGGGGGGGGAGACAAAGGCTGATGGGAAAGGAGACGACAGGCGACGTGAAGGCGTTAGGGAAAATAAAGCAAAAGAAAACACATGAAAAAGTGAATAAAATCAACAAAGACAAAAAAGGGATCATTGGGACTATTTGATGTAGGGTTGTGTGAGGTAATTAGGCATAGACAGTGTTTTACCTGCAGCAGTAGGAGGCTGACATGCCTCCAGTTTGGAGAGGAAGAAATGAACACCAGCACGGAAGTTAAGCAATGAACTGCTGTGGACAGGGTCAGCAACAAAAGGTATTTTAGTAACTTAAAAGAGGACCACCTAAAAAGTACATGATCCGTTTAAGTGTGCGCTATATTTAGAATATTTTCATCACCATTACCTTACGGTCAGACAGCCTTTACCAATGGCAAACCACTGTTATACAAGCTAACTGTCACTCTCTCCAAACCAACCAGACTCCATTTACGAAATCAGTAATGTTACCTCACAGAACACAGGAGCTGCTGGTTGCAGTCTGTAGTCTGTTTGTGTTGTTGTCAGTGTTTTAAAAAGTTCAGATTCACCAAAGTCACACAATAATACAAACCATCTCTCTAACTGATCAAAGCAGTGGTAGACCAGCAACTCATACAAATGACGTCACACAAAAAAACTGCTTGGTTTGGCTTAGGAAAGGATTGTGGGTTCGGGTTAAAATAACTATGTTGCATACATCATGTGACAGAAATGTTGTCACTCACGTGACGACACAAATCACGTGACAATACACATGTATAAAACAGTTGCAGTTTGGTTAGTTTTAGGCACAAAAACTACTTGGTTAGTTAGGAAAATATTGTGATTCTTGTGAAAAGTATTACGTTAATTATGTCACGTGACAGAAGTGACGTCACTCTTGCGAGAACATATGCACACGCATGTTTTTTCTGGTGATTACAGGCTGGATTTTTTTAGCTGGACGTTTTTTAAGCAGGTAAAATACTTTTTGTTGCTGGCCCTGTCTGGTGCCCTTCTCTGCTTCTCCAAACTCAGGGTGTGACTCTGGATAATTACCTCATACATCCCTACCTCAAATAATCTGAACTATCCCTTTAAAGCAGCTCAATCTAAACCCTCTTTTTCTCTTGATTCGTCTCCCTACCTCTCTGCAGTACGACAGTCGCTCAGACAATCAGTCAGTCGGTCACTCAATCCTTCAAACAGTGAATCTTCATCAATTATTTACCCTCAGCCCTTGTACTTTCCACTACAGATTGCAGGCTTATTGCAGAGCCCTGTAATCACATCTCCCCTGAGCCAGCCGGGGCTGAGCTAGTAATGGAGGATACGTAACATCTAAAGCCACGGCGTGTTGGGATGTCATCCGCATTGTCGAGCCATCAACACCTACAGGGTCACTCATCCTGCTATGACTCACTTGCAGCAGCCGTGGCTTTAAAATAGCTTATGATGGCCCGCGGAAAGGCCTGGTTAACAATGTCACACACAAAAACGCACATTTAGGTTATACCCAATTATAAACAGAGACCAAACAGATCTGTTCAGTTACATTCCTGCACTGTGGGCAGCCTGTCATCAAAGGAGGAAAAAAAACATCTACAGCATTTTATGATATTTTATTTATTTACTACTTTCAAACTAAAATTGCATGGTCCATAAAATGTTAAAAAATGGTGGAAAATGCCCATCACAGTTTCTCAGACTTAGATGGTAGATGGTGTCTTCAGATGTTCTGTTTTGTCCATCTAACAGTCCGAAACCTTATCACATTTAAATTACAGTGATTAAAAACAAACAAATCAGCATAAGATGTTGAAACTAGACAATACTTGTCAGTTTTGCTTTAAAAAAAATTACAGTTAACCAAGAATTGAGCAATTAATGCATCAGGTTCTGCAAGCCACAAAGGTACAGTTTAATCAGGTACTGAGATACCAGCAGTAGGTGATTTCGGTGGGAATGCCATCACCCTTGTTAGCAAAATGACACCTCAGTTGCCACATCTTTCATCTTTCATTTCTTTCTGAGTTCATAAGTTCAAAATTTGGAGGTTATCAGAGCTTAAATGTTTGGAGTTAAATTAAAGTTAAATTAAGATTACTGATTAAGCAAACTCAAATTTGTAGTAACTGCAACTCTTAATTAACTCTTAATGAATTTTAATTCATACCTCTTTTGCAATAGCTTAACAGAAGTGAATTTTATTTCATTTTAACTATAAAAAGACATTATTTCATTATCAGCAAACTCCATATAGTAATAAATTGTTTTCTAAAGTTCCAAAATATTTGTGTTTTAGGTACATTTTTAGGAAGCCCTTTTCCTTATTAGTTTAAAATTACAAAAGAAAGAAGAAAGAACTACTGACACTCTTTTTAAGTTAGTACAGCTTTTAAACAAAAAAATAATTTTCACTACTTACTGCAAATAATTAATTGGCGCATTTGTAACTGTGCTGAGTATTGATAAATCTATGGCGCTGTCCGTGGTGCTGAAGTACAAGACACATTTGAAATTGCCCCATTCTTCTGTCAGTTTCATCTTGGATCTGTAATGTTCTCTCAACTAAACAATTACAAGAGTTTTTTGGGAGTTGGTTCACTGGTTGTGTGTGATGGAGCCAAACTAGTTTTTATTATCACTGTTGATCAGTTTCTTGATTAATTGATTAGTTGGTCTATAAACTGTCAGAAAATGGTGAAAAATGTTGATCAGAGAATTTAGACTATTTTTTTTTAATTGCTCAGACTGATTAATTAACATGGCAAGTGAGATGTGGCAGAGCACAGCGAAACTTCTTGAATCACCAACATCAGCCAAATATGGCGAGGTTAGCCTGAGACGCTCTGCTGGTTCGAGGGAGGAGACACAAATTGGTCCCGGAAATCCAAAGTTAACGCATAGGCACACTCATGGTGAGCTGAAACAGCATGTCTGATGCATGTCTAGTGAAGTATTCTTCAACATGCGCACACAAACAGACACACAATCAGTGTTTGACAATGACCTGCTGTTCGTGGATTTACAGCTTTTTTTTTTTTTTTTTTTTTTTTACTTTCTTTTATGATGCTATATTTCATAAATGTTGTAGTATTGGTCAGGAAGCTGACTTACCAGCTGTGAGAGGAGACATATTTAACCTCAAATGACTGTTATGGGACTCATAAAAATAATTGAATTAATGATTTACTGTTTCAGACGTTTATGCAATCATTTATTTTAAGTTATGTATTTAATCATGATGCATTTTTAGGAGTTTGCACTTTGCACAATAAAACAAAAATTTTAAGGCAGTAATGTGACACAAAAAAACATTAAAATCTTGAGCGTACATGTATGCACTTATCACATACACTTCTAAATATAAACAGCATAAGTGAACACATTGTAGGCACAATTGTTCACACACACGTGCACATGTCTGCATACTCAACTTGTGTTTCAACAAGTGTTCTGTTGACATGAATCAACTATCAAGTGAACTAGCCAGCAAGTGTGTGTGTGTGTATGAAGGAGTCAGCTGTCAGTGCAGGGTTACAGAGTGATGATCGATTGTCGGGGGAGTGTTCAGGTTTTCTTTGAATTACTCTGAAAGGGAGTATAGTTTACACTGACAGAAAACAGAGGGATGTGTGTGTGTGTGTGTGTGTGTGTGTGTGTGTGTATGTGCACATCTTTGCTTTACTGTACCCTCACCGTCTCTAAATATTATTGAAGTTGCTGTAGAACAAATGACACTGTGCACCTATTAAACTCTCAGCAGATTTGTCATCAGAATCGTTCCCGTCTCCACCATGTGCTTGTGTCGCTCTGAAGGAGGAGCCGCGCAGCTTCCTTTGAATCTCAAATTGCTTCGACAAACCACAACTGACTTGGGGAGGCACTCAGACAAACTTCAAAAGCAAAGTGAAGGAAAACAGATGAATGAAATAATGAAAAATGTCAGATTTTGGCAAACATTGTTGAGGTTTAAGGCAGGAGGTAAATAGGAAAGTCGGGAGATAGTTCAGTCGAAAACGTTGTCCTTCACCCTCCTCTACCTCCAATGAAAAGACTACAGCAGTGAAAAGAAAGCATTCCCTCTTCTCAGCACTGAGATTTATCATGAGCATGCCAAGAAGTTCAACCTCTTTTTTTATCTCCAGGTGTGAGCCTGTTTAGAACGACCTGCACTACACAACAAAGCTGTATTTTATCAGCAGAAGCAGCACAAGTTATTGTCAACAAAGACACAATAATGTCACACTATTGGTCACAACTTCAAAACAGGACACAATGTTCCTATTTCTAAAAATCTGTTGTATTATGAAGCCTGTTTATTAATGCAAATTGTATTTAAACTGCTGATAAATGATCACACCTTAACAAATTTGCAATCAATCTATTATTGATTTATTGGCTGAATATATTGATATACATTTGTGCTTATGACCAAAACAAAAATTTCTGTCTGCTCATCATCATTTTTTTCTTGTTTTCAGAATTCTTTCAGGTATAAGAATAAAGTATAAATGTGGTCACTAATATTTTGGTTTCTTGGCAACACAATAGCACATAAATCACAACTGATTTTGAGAAAATAGGAGACAACAAATATTTCAACATAATTGTTGTTGTTTTTTTTTTGCGTGGTGCAAAATCAGTCAGCGTTTTTGGTACAATTAGAACCAGCACAAATATCAGCTCTGTTGTAATGATAACTATTTACAGGAAGGTAGAAACACACATACAGCTAAAAACACAGACAAAAAAAGCAAATCATAGATAAATCATAATGAACAGAACTATTTGTATATACAAGAAGGTGAGAAATAAAAAATAAAAAAACAACAATAACCAACATACAATGGCTGTAGTTTTCTGTAGATGGTAAACAAATGCAAATATTGCATGGGAATATATATTTAAAGATGAATACTGCTAGATTACTTAATATACGTGAAGTGAGTTATATACAGCATACATGTATGTATTAAAAAAATAGACATGTTTCAGTTTACACAGGATTAGCATCCATTAGAAGTGAGGTTCATGGATAGAGGAACTCAGTGGTAAACTATGACTATTAGACCTGGGACTTCAGTTTGGACAAAATTTAGCCAGACACTCCAAAAATACAGCAAGAAAAAAAGATTTTAAACGGCAAGCAGCCAGGTAGCTTGTGACATGTGTTTGTAGTGTGTAGTCGCCAATTACAAAAAACCCAACCTCTGCTATGCTACAATAGTCCGACTTGGCTATCACGTTAGCCACCAGGCAACAGCATCGGTGCTGACTGCGTTTTCTCAAGCAAGATATTGATGACCTTCTAGGAGGCCAGATTTTGGCCCCATCCACTGGTTAATTCACCTGTCACTTTCTAAAGAAACACAGGCTGTGGCCTTCTGTCCCACTGATGAAGTCTAAGTCAGATCTAAGATTTCTCTGCCTAGAGACAACAACAATAAATCTGATTGGATAACTATTTTACTGTTTTCAGGACAGTAACCCTTTCTGAAGCAAGGTTGATGGAAATTAGAATTATAAGAGTATAGCCGAATAAAATGAAATCAGAATGTAAAAATAAAATGAAACAAATTGAACATAATATTTTCAAATATAACATTTGAAGTAATGATATGTTAGGCCTTCTCTGAAGGCCTAGAAGGCCCTCAGGGTTCGCCTCTGGAGGAGCTTAAATTTAGACTGAATAACCCGATATAACTTTGAAAAACAATCTTGAATATTTTTGCACTTTCATGAGAAATATTTTCTTAGAAAATACATTTGGAAGACCATCAAAGCATCCATTCCCAAAGTACTAATGAGGCTGAAAAATGGCTACAATGACTTACTGAAGCAATTTAAGAAAAATAAATACACCAAGGAACGTGGAAATAAATAAATATGCGTGTCCAGATGTGAACCATGTTCCTAACTGAAATTAATTGCCAGGCAGCTGCAGAAAGCAGAGTGAACCTTCAAAGTGTGTGTGTGTGTGTGCCTGCGGTGGCTTCAGGTAACAGGGCCGTGACATTCTAGAAAGTTCAGAGGTGTCTTAATGAGATTGAGGTCTGTGCGCAGGGCCAGCAGGGGAGGGAGGGAGGGAGTAGGTTACACACACATGCACACACACACACACACACACACACACACACACACACACACACACACACACACACACACACACACACACACACACACGGACGCATGTGTGGCTACAAAAGTACAAGATAAGAAAATAAATGAATTACTCTGCTTATTGTTCAATGTGATTCAACACCTCACACAAACACAAGTGCACACACACAAACACACACAAACACAAGCCATATCACATGATACTAGAGGAAGTGCAGGTGATCAGCTCAGTTCCTTTTTGGATCTGCTTCCACTGTAAAGGATAACTATCAATTAAACAGCAGTTGGATGGATCAAATGCTGTGTGTGTATGTCTGTGTGTGTGTGTGTGTGTGTGTGTGTGTGTGTGTGTGTGTGTATTGCTCATGTTGTGGGGACATAAACCTGTTTTCACACTTACATTGAAGGGACTTGTCTTCTTTATGGGGACAAAATGTTTCCATGATGTAAATGATTAAATTTGAGAGTGAAGTTCTGGGTTAGGGTTCAGGTTAGGAGATGAATGTAAGTCAGTGTAATGTCCTCTGAAGTGATGGAAACACCTGCTTCCTGCCTCTGTGAACGTGCATCTGGCTTAATGTTTTGTACCTACATCTTGCATCCGTGTGTGTATTTGTGTGTACTCATGTGAGCGTGCAGCGTGGGTGTGAATCTGCTGCCCGCTTGTGGTTTTGCAAAACAACCTTATGACAATTTAATGAATTAATCAAAGCTTATGGGTTTCTTGTTGTTGGATCATGTTCAGCTTGTAGCAGGTGATGTGGGGCCAACTAACACTGACCTAAAAATAACAAAAGGAGCCGATCCGCTGGCGCGGGGCTGAGGCTATCATGTTGAATTGCTCTGGATTAAATGGTATAGATGGCAGGTGAGACTGTAGCGAGGCTGTCACATTAAAAGAGAAGAATAACTGGAAGCTGACAGGAAACGTGTACGCCTGCTTCTGTCTGCTTCTGTATTTCAATCTGATGAGTGCTTTCAATTACAGAAGTAGCAGGGCCAAAGAATGGTAATGTAAGTCTGATCTTCTGTCCATCCAAAGCTGTGTTCTAGAGCTGTATTTGTGTGTGTGTGTGTGTGTGTTTGTGTGTGTGTGTGTGGGGGTTGGGTTTATATAAAAAAATAAATACAAAAACATTAATACAGATTAAAAACAGACTAATTCCAATTCTTTGGTGAAAATGTATTATTTAAGGATTTATGGAATATATGTACTTCATAAAATATTTTGTTTTGCTCTATTTTCTTTTAAATTTCTAAACTTGTGCCAGAAGACACCCTTGTCCCAGCCAAGAATTCATAACTATTTAAAAGTGTGTTACATCCCTTCAAATTGTAAAACTAACAATAAATGATGACAACATAGGTATTAACATTTGCTATTATAATAATCTTTTTTTGCTGGCCCTGTAAAGCTGAGTCTCATATTTCTGTCAGATGTTTACAAAAACATAATTTAGTCAGGCATACCCTAAGGACCCCTGTCTCACATCCTGGTTTGAAAAAAAGAAAAACAGATAGGTATACTGCTCACATACTGGTAAGCTTTTTTGACAAATTCATAAAATAGTAGTGCTATCAGATGTGTCTGAACCATAAGAAATTAAAGATAAATAAGAATTATGGTTTAAAAATGTGTACTTTGGTTAACATTTTAAGAACTCTCAGCAACTTTAAAAAATAGTGCAGAGTGCTTCTCACTCCGACTATGCTGTGAAATGCAAAAATGTAACATGTTGTCAGCTCTGTAAATCATCAACTCCTCCAGCTTTTCCATCTAACAGAGTTGACGTTTACTTTCAATGAAAAATTTAATCACTAGCTTGGCTCATTGCAAGGTTTAATAGCCAAGAATTTGACCTTCTAAAATGTATTTCCCGGCATAACTGAAGAGTAAAAATCAACCCCCTCTTAAAATATGGTTTTGTATGAGAATGAGTGATTTCTGTTGTTATATAGTTAGATTGTTTGATGTACAGCACTCAAATGGCCTATTAACTTAAATGTATGAGAAAATTGCCTTTCCATATAGCGGTTTTCATCATTACTGTTGGAGTCCACCATTCCCGCCCTGGTTTCAAATTGCATATCTAAGCATCCCTACAACATGAGTTTGTTTGTTGGCACCGTAAACAGATACACTAGTTGATCTTGTGTTGTGCAGACCTCTGGCATCAAACCAAAAAAGGGTGAAGTTAGCTTCAAATCTGTCTGCCAGAAAGGGCTTTTAAATACTTGGTGAATGGTTTTGACCCAAACCATGATCTTTTCCTAAATCTAACAAAGTAATTATGATGCCTAACCCTAATTTATTTGTCTAAACCTAACCAAATGACAGAAAACTGAAAGTAATGATAATTTTTAGTTTCACAAAGTGGTGGAGTGTTCCAAAATCATGTGTTTTTAGCATTTCACAACCCCACAAATCCGGGCTGTGCTGTAACAAAGCTTCACAGTAGCACCATTTAAATATGTAGCCCATGACATTTGCTTGATATTCAGTCTGAACATGTCTTTACTCTCTGAACATACAGTATAAAGAGAATGAAAGATGTTCATTTGTCAAACTAAATTCTTACGTCACTCTATACATCTTACTTTTGTCTGACCTACTTTTCTGTTCCAGTTAAAGTCTTAGAAATAGCTATAAATGTATTTACCTACATTTGTCAGAGCAGTTGTCAAGCAATCATTTTGACAAACTGTTCTCATGGAGACAACCTTGAAGACACAGTGTGTCTGACCCTTTTTTCTGACCTTATTCGTGAATATAGATTGCAATTAATTGGAATACTTTTTCTGTACTCCTCGTCAGATACAGTTTTCATCATTAGTCTTCCTATGCATGCCTACAACATGAGTTTGTCTGGTTGCTCTGTAAATAGATGCACTAGTTGCTCTTATGTTGTACTCCTGGCTGGATGAGACCACACAAACCACATTTGGGACACTGTGTAAAACATGAATTTAAAAAAAGTGCAATCATTTTCAACCTTTATTCAATAGAATACAGTACAAAGACCATATGTTTTATGATAAACTGATAAACTTCATTTTTGGAAATATACACTTATTCTAAATTTGATGCCTGCAACATGTTCCAAAAAAAGTTGGGACAAGGATGTGTTTACCACTGTGATACATCACCTTCTTCTCACACTCAGCATTTGGAAAGTGAGGACACTAATTTTGAACTAATTCAGTCGCTCATCAGCCCCAGGTCTTGATTATCATAGTTTTAACTTCATAATGTGCCACACATTTTCAATTGGAGCTTATCTCACCCTCATGCAGCACATTGACAGTGAACGAACCAGCATGCTGAAATAAGCAGGGATGTCCCTGAAAAAGAAGTTGTCTGGAGGGCAGCATATATTGCTCCAAAACCCTATGGCATCATGGGTAACCCACCATTTACCCATGATACCATGGGCTCTCACAGCATCCCATACCATCACAGATGCTGGCTTTTGAACTTTGCGCTAGCAACAATTTGATCTCTTCTTCTTTAGCCCGAGGGACATTCAGGAAATTCAGAATTAATGTATATTTACAAAAAAGAGTAAAGTTGTTGAATGCATCCTTCACAGTAGCACTGTTTAAATATGTCACCCGTAGTGTTTACTTCATGTTCAGTCTGGACATGTATTAAGTCTCAGTAAGATACAGTATTTTATCCAGATGTATCACACTGACCCATTAATTAAAATGAAACATGTTCATTTGTCAAATCAAATGCTTACGCCACTCTATACATCTTACTTTTCTCTGACCTACTTTTCTCTACAACTCAAAGTCTGACAGAGTAATAGCTTTAATTGTATTTACCTACCGTTGCCACAGCAGCTGTCAAGAAATCACTTTGACAAAATTGTTCACATGGAGATGAACTTGAAGGTGCAGTTTGTCTGACCCTTTCTTTTTATGTTACTATATATTATATTATTATATACATATAGGCCGCATTTAACTGGAATAGTTTTACTGTACTCATGTGTCTGTCATCAGATGTGTTCCCTTTTGCTTACAACATTTTCCACAGTACAAGCTTATGTTAACTCAACTTAAGCTTCAAAAGTCAGTTTTTCTCTTTGCAAATTGAAACTTTTCACATTTCCTTTCTATACCTTTATAGGTCTGCCACACTCTCCTTCTTGCAATCCTAAAATCTGAACCCACAGATTCATTATGACTTTTAGAGCATCTATAGTGAATACACATCCATTAATCCACTTAGAAGCCATGCAAAAAACATTTCTAAGTTTTTCATTTAGTACCTAAATGATCCAATCATAGTTATCTACAGGTACACCTGTATATGGGTACAGTGAAAATAAGAATTGCTAATAGCTAATTCAGGATATTTTTAATGGTACCATTTTGCTCAAATATATATTTAAAAACAGACTCAAGTTGTAGCCCACAGACTAACTGAACTGAATTCATGGCAACACATTAGACTTCCTGTTTTTATTCCCCAAACCATTATGGTTTCAGAATCCATTTGAAACCTCTCATTTGTAATTATAAACACCACCGGTGGGCCATCATTGCAGTCATTAGCCTCCCAGTATTAATATGAATGAAAGGGGAAGATATTCTCATGTGAGGAAATTATGGTTTAATCTGAAATGGTGAATGGAGGGTTATACCTGTTGGCATTTTATACAGACAGATGGTGAAATTCAGCTCTGTCAGTAGAACTAAACCAACCTTGGGATTGTGCACTCAGCTGTATCGTTACTCTCAGCTCCCAATTTGGTAAATACTTGGTAAATACTGACATTTTCAAACCTACCCAAGTAGAGAATCCATCTTGCCAAGCTCCAAGCTGTCTGTTTGAGGCTGTGCGAGCATCCTTGCAGGGCCTGCTGGCAGCTACGGGCATGGTTTTAGGTATACCAACAGCAAGAAGCATACATGGAAACGATTCATCTCGAACAAATAATGGCGGCTCCTGAAGATGTTAGCGTAGATACTGTGATAGCATCAGTTATATCAGAACTTTTTCTTTCATTGAAAAAGGAGCAAAGAACGGCAGTTAAGGCTTTTATCGATGGAAAAGATGTTTTCGCTCTTCTTCCAGTTGGCTTCGGCAATGGTTCAGTGAGTTGATCTGATTGGTTGAAGTAAACTTGTGTTAGACATGACAGATGGTTCATCCAATCACCTGCCAGGGGTTTTCTTTAAAGTGCCTGCCCTTCTCCAAACACTCTCTATGGATGGCTTCCCGGATGGTCTTGTGGGTAACCCTTTATTTTCCAGGCCTGTAATTACGTAGTAATATAAGGGAAATTACCGAGAAATTACAGTGAATTAAGAAGTAAAATACACATCGTGGCAAGTAATGGGAGTAGAATAACTTGAAAATTACCATAAATTATTAGGTAATTACTAAAAAAATGAGACCAGAATTAGGATATTAGGTTGGTTATTGTGTAGGAATTAATCGATCTTTAATATCAAATAATTGGGTAATTACTTGGGTGATTACTCGGTAAATTACTGTGGAATGATAATGTGGAGATGAACTGTAAAGTAACAAGTGGCATTTCATGGTACTTTATTTCAGTGTGCGTTCTGCTGAAACTACCCATTTATTTCAAATGAACAGTGTTCACTACATTTTACAGGCAGTGAAGCGGTAATTATGGGTAAAGTACAGTGACATTACAGGCACGCACTTCTTTTCATGCAGTACTTAGGAAATATTTTTGCTTAATTGATACAATAGAGTAGCACCGTAAGATACAGTAGCCTATTTGGGTAATTACAGTGAACATCCTTTTAACGTGCCAGTAGTTCTGCTGAAATTACCCAGACGTTACAACGGAACCGTGTTCACTACATTTTGCAGGCAGTGAAAAAGGTAATTATGGGTTAACTACAGTGATATTTCTGGTACGTGCTCATGTTCATCCAGTGTGCCCTTATTTGTGATGAAGCTGGCCATATGTTTCAAAGGAGAAAGTGGACGCTACATTTTACAGGCAGAAAGGTCATTATGGGTGAACAGCAGTGATATGTCCAGCAGTACCTTGGAACATCTACAACAATTGCTGCAGACCGTCTTGGCTTGTGAACAGGTAAGACTGATAATAAGTAAGAAATTAATAAATAAATTCCCATATAATTACTGACCCAACATCTCACGTCTAGTCGTAATTTACCGAGTAA
>JAJHUR010074146.1:7997-28314 GCA_027495735.1 Lutjanus campechanus
AAAAAAAAAAAAAGATGTAACCAGGTAAAAACTATGTAAAAGACAAAAAAGATGTAACATGCTGTAAAAGATGTGACAAAACTTAAAAGTTCTAACAGGATGAAAAAGTAACAAGACAGAAAAGATGTAACAATAGAATCTTTTTTACACAAATATCTGTACTTCTACTTGAGTAAAGAACGTGTGTACTTTTGCCAGCTCTGACAACAGTGATGAAGTTCCTTGAATAAAACATCTGCAAGATCTAAATTCAGGTGCAGTTGGTTTTATTTTGTGACTTTTAGATATTTTACAACCTTGCTGATTGAGGATTTTCATACACAAAACTGTGGAGAATCCAGATGTCTTAACTCCCGCACTCCCCCTCCTCCTCTGTGGGTTAGTGGAGAGACAACACACCCCTGCTGCCTTATTGTTAGGTAGTATTTTGGCCTTGTGCCTCAACTGCTCCTGTAGGTGGGTGGATGGGTGTTGTCTGTAGTGTTTCAGTGTTTTCTACCCGAGCATTGGGACTCTTTTGTGGGTTTAGGATCACATTGCCGTAATGGAATAGTTGCACGGTGGGAAAGGTGGTGAGTCATGCCTCTAGTGTGTGTGTGAAAATAAGTGTGGTAGGGGGTTGGATGGCCAAGTCGGGTTTGGGCGTGCATTTTACTTGTTTATGCCCATTTACATTAGTCATATGGACGTATACCAAGTATCCAAGCATACGTGTAATTCAAGTTCACAAGCACCGTATTTTACTGGGTCGCTGTTCCCACCACCTTCTACTGGTGTTAAAGAGATTGAGTCATTCTGTTCTCCCCAGCAGAGCCGACCACTTTCTCAAGCAGGATTCAGGAAGTAATTTTTATTATCTGGTCCAGTTGTATTCTGGTTTTCCAGGAAATGTAAAATGAAGACACAAATGTGGATCTTTGGATGGTCATGGTGAAAAAGGTACTGAAGTTAGTGGAGTTAAGTGACCTCATATGTTGACACATTTATGCTAAATGTCAGAGGCTTGACTCTCCTACTTGAGCCTTCCAAAGTCCCAGCCCTTTTTGCTCTGCGCTCCATTAACAGTTGAGCAAACAGGTACCTGGCGGAACCTCAGTCAGTGTTCTTCTTTCTTGTTCCCTGTACTTAGATATACTATGTAAGCCATCTATGTTGAAAAGAAAACCAAATTTCTTATAGTCATATAAAGTCATAAGTTACCTGAGCCAATCTTGGCAAACACTAGCTAATTTACTAGCTAACAATTGATGTAGATTAGCTGGGGAGTTAGCTATCTAAGTACAGGAGATATACATTTTATAGAACTAGACACCGGACGGGGCAGGATTTGGGAAAGGTCAATTGCCTATGATGCTTCAACTAAGCAAGTTGTTACAAACAGTAGCAAAGAGCAGCAGCCACTGTATGTTTGTGGAGCTGAATGTGGCCTCTCTTCATTTGTTATGACCCCAAATGAACTTAAGTACTCCAGCTAGCACAGCACATTTCTACAGCTGGTATCAGAAGCAATTGGTGTGTCCGTCTCGATTGGCTGAGGATACATGCAATTGTTCCAAGCAAAGATTGAGAAACCGACACAGTTAACAGCTTAAATCATGTGATTACACAATCAAGTCATTGCAAAAGGCTGAAGAAAAAGTAACAAATCAAAAGGTCAAGATTCACTGCCCTAAACCAGTATGACAAAACTGATGCAGCTGCAGCATGCTCACTGAAAATGCCACTTGGAAACTTTCATTCTCATGCAATTATTATAGCTCCAAAAACACAATCTTATCCTGAGGATTATTTTCAAAAACTGTCTCTTCCCATGGGTGCAGCAGCTTTGATTTGTTTAAACTTGATCCCTGGATCTCAGATGTCATTTAAGGCTCCTGGCGTCAGCACTATCTGTGTCATCAAGCAGACACAAAATGGGCACTTTTGTCGCATTTGCTGGCTGGCATAGTTAAAGGTCAGAGATCAATGTTGTTTTGGATCTAAACAAAGTTCTTGATATTATCTTATAAGGCTCTGTAAGCCCCTAAGTTGACTTAAACTGCAGACTCACATACACACTATATAAAACCAAGGAAATCAATCTATGTTTACTGATAAGTGACGAGAACTGAAGTGTGTCATTGACCCAAACAGCTGCTCTATTTGTCAGCGGAGGGCTGTGTGCAATGCCCATGAAACCTCTCGGAGGAGGGTTAGCCTCTGAGCTGAGGATTTAAGATGTGATAAGGTAATTGCCCAATGTTTAGACAGAGGTATCATTGGTCCTCCATCTCTAGCTCACTGTCAAGAAGGTTAACGACCAGGAGCCCAGACAGTGATTAAACATTTATACAGGACATCTAACCCCTTATATATCAAATGATCTCTGCAGCACAGGCCTCCAACTGTCCAGCTCGTCTTACGTCTCTTCCAAAATCCTGCACCCCTCATCAACCTCGTCTGTGTCCAGACCTTCACAGTGCACATGGGAACTGTAACCCTCTGGACGCTGCTCATATTTTTTCATCATCTTTTTGGAATGATGTAGTTTGCATCTTCAAACAATGTGGGTTAGGGCTGCTACAGCATTAAAAATGGCATATTACATTCATAAAACAGAAAACTTCCCCTCCTGGATCCTGAGCATTTATGAGCAGACTCTTTTCAGCCGAGGACAACTGCTTTAGCTGCTGTGGTGGGAGAGAAGCTGCATTCGCCATTACGTCTACGTTCAAAACCTTGAATCATTCGACTGTTATGAGCTACACTTTGCCCGCCAATGTTACCAAGGAAGCAAAACCTTTTTTTTTTTACCAGCATCCTGATATGTTGAAAAGCCTAATCTGGAGAGGCTTTTATAAGCTTTTAAACTGATTGACCATATCGTCATGGCCCCGGAAGCTCCTCCCAGAGCGCTGGTTTTATGTGCAGGAGTTGGCCACTGAAGAAAGGGTGTGGGGTTACCATTTTGCCACAGGGTGAACCTGTACTTTGCCATAGTTCCTCCCCCGCTCATTCAACCTTTTAATTTGTTTAATGCATTGAGAAACAAAGCCAAGACAATATAAAGAGTTTTACTTCCGTTGGTGCTTTCCCTCGCAATCTACTCTCCAAATTGAAGGAAGTAAAGAGAATAGAAAGATGGATCAATAAATCCTTACCAGCAGTGGCCCCCGTAGCAAAACTGCTCTGCCACATCCTGTAATAGCCATTCCCGCAAGACCTTTTCACCTGCACCTTTTTCATCTGTTCTCCATTGTTTTCCAGCGGATCACCTTGGTGTTCCTATGGCATATGAGGGAAAGGACAGCAAGGGTTTTGCGGCTAATCGCGACTGCCTAAAGGCACAGAGATGGGAATAAGCTGACACTCTATCTGGCTTGTAGCCACCGGCACTCATATTGTTCTCTTGTTGTTCTGCCCCTGTCTCCAGGGAGCTTTTCCATGCTCAATATGAACCTCGGGGTGTCTTTTAAAGATGATATTCCCGCGATCGATATGAATGAGTGTGGTCATTGGGGACGTGGCCCTATTTGGAACAAGTGCACCGCTGTGTAAGACTATGGGGTGAACTATGGGCAGTCAAGCCACATGACAGGTTTCAGGCGCTGGTCTGGTTTCAATCTCAGATAAATAAATCACAGCTTAATACCTGTCCCATATAATTCCCTCCACTGAGTCTGTGACGGGAATACAGGCTTGGATGGAGGATAAACCAGAATGTGCACTGCATCTCAAGAAAAAGAAAGTGAAAAAGAGGGATGGTGGGTGGGGGTAGCTTTGGATGACAGGCCAGACGTTAGTGCTGGCAGACATAAAGGCCGGATCTGTCTCCCTCCCAGTCGCGCCTGTCCCTTTTCCAGCTTGGACAGGGGATAGAAGTCTGGGATTGGGTTACTCTGATTAGAAGATTGCACAGGCTGACGCGCCAGGATAAAGGATGGGCAAGCCATGTTGGATGTAACCCAAGCTAGGAGCTAGTCCCTGGGTTAATTGGTAGGATTAGAGAGACAGGTGTTCAGAGCTTGTTGGGGGAACAAGTTACACCTGAGACACAGGTATTGATGGGCGTTTCAGCGTAGCATAAAATTGCTACATTAAGAACTATTGTGTTTCTTAGCAGGCGTCCACGGATGCACTTAGAGGCAATCTTATATGGCTTAAGCATCCTCACACATGTATCAACCTGTACTCCTACAACGAAGACGTCCGGTTTTGTCTTACATGCATATTTTAACACAAGCTAATTCAGGTTTGCTTTAAAGTACCTTTTACTCTTCCTGCACACAGACACAAAACATTCAGCTGGAATTGTCCTGATCTGAAAGGCTAATGTTTTGGGAAGGAGAGGATTAAGATAAGTCTTTAATTTGCAGCATCTTTCAGGACTGTTGTGTACACAAGCCTTGGAGATTAGTCTCTAGCAAACAACTGCTCAATTAAGAAGTGAAGATAAAGTTGCAGTGGGGGTCCAAATACTTGCAGAAGGCAATATAAACAAAACAGGTTGCCACACTTACAGTCAATTTGTAAAGGGGTAATTAAAGGCCTTCTCTCGCTGCTTTTTCTGGTTGGTTTTATTGCCACCCAAGGAAGATATACAAATCTGCTATACTTGGGCTTTAACCACAGTTTTGAGCGACAACATATGCTTTGGGTATTTAAGTGTAACCGAACCTTTGCTGAAAACCTCTGTACATAGTAACTATGACTACCGGGCTTTCTCTTCATCCTCACCTGAAACTAAACACCTGAACAAAGCCCGTGAAAGAAAACCGTGACCAGGCTACAAAGAGGCCATTTGGTCAAGCTGGACGAGCACAATGCCCGAGGGTCCTGCTCTGCTTTTTAACAACGTCTGGCCATGTTTCCTCCTTCATTTCACTCTTCTCTTACCAACATTTCACTTTTCCATCCTCTGCCTTTTCTCATATACACTTCTTCCCTTTCCAGAATCCAGTGAATGCCACTGAACCTTGCCAGGTGTAGTTGACAGCCAGGCTTGGGGAGTAATGCATTATATGTAATGGGATTATGTAATTAGGATACAAAAAAGGGGTAACTGTATCCCATTATAGTTACAGAAAAGCAAGATGTAATCAGATTACATATACATTTAGCAGAATTATTTAGCAGGATTACAACTTCAAAATACATTTTAAAATAAAGAATGATATACTACTGTGTGCAGTGTACACACATTAAAACACTTCAAGAGTCTTGGAGCATCACTCTGGTCTCAGTGAAACCAGCTAATCTTACAGTTACCAATTCATTATCATGGGCTATTGCGAAAAAATGCTTTCCTGGGACGAAATTTCAACACTTTTTTGTCTTTAAATCTGAAATGAGGAACATCACGGTACAATGACAGTTCTGCCTTAAGCTGTGAGAATGCTGTCATTATCTATCTAATTAAAAAAATTACAGGTAATACCAACAACTAGTGTTAGCTACACAGACCAACCGCTAACATTAGCTACACAGACCAACTGCTAACTCCCAATATGATATTATTAATTAATTAATTAATTAATTAATTAATTAATTAAATTATTATTAATTGTTCCAGACATTTGTGACAGACATGCCATGGGCATTTCAGATCGATATTTTCACTTCACTGCTCATGACCAGGATGGTGTGTGGGTTAAAAACACAGGTCCCACAACGGAATAGGTTTATAGCAATTTATTTTATGTTTTAGTATGACATTTGAATAGCTACTTTACAACTATTAATCTAAATTTCACCATATTTGATGCTCATCCAAAAATAACGGAAAGTAATTAAGTTACATTACTTTAATATTGTGATACTTGGACGAGGTTGATTACATTTTTTTTTAGTGATTGTATTGGAATACATTTTTAAAGTAACCTTCCCAGCCCTGTCGACAGTAATGAAAGACACTCTAAACTTCAGCTGGATGGTATGGATCTGGAATCAGCGAGGAGCAAAAGAGAAAGAGTCTCATTCATTATCATTGGCAGCTCCTTCTCCTTCGATGCCTTGCCTCTGTCTCTCTTTCACCCCACTGGTCCCTTATGGGCCTTTTCAAACTTCGTAACAGGTTTACAGCATGGCAGATTCATTTAACATTACATTACACCACAGGAGCCCTGGCCTGCTGCCTCTAAACCAAGGGGGAAAGGGAAAAATGACAGAAAGTGACGTGGCCGGGGCCCAAAACTCTCTACCCACTCAGAAACAAGTGGCTCTGTGTTCCTCCGCAGCCAACAATGGGAGCCCTAGCTACATGTTGATAATCCCCGCCGTGTTTTATGTGCTCATTAAGTATGGATTCATAATCGTGTTAAGAGCTTGCCAGGATGATCCAACACACAAGGAGGAAGGAGGTGGAGCCTTTGTGTAAACAAGCACCTTGCGTTAGCTCATCTTTCATTGCGAGGGCCTCGTCCTGGGAGTTGATTAAATAGCTCCGGTTTAATGAATGAATAATGAGGATGGTGATATACTTAGTCGTGTATCACATGTCAGTATTTACACATGTTTGCGTGGGTTGAGCTCTGTGGTGCCAGTACAGTGGATGAGGGTCGTGTCGTCAACGCTTTTATCGAGAGTATTACAGATACATAAAAATACTCTGTAATGATAGGTAATTCCACCTTTTAATATGATGCAATGGAATTCAACAGCACAAAAAATACAGCCTTTAAAAGGAGAGTTCAGATTATTTATTGTAGGACTGTAAGAGGTACTTATTGATAGTCAGTGTATTTCCTACATTAGATGATGAGTCTGCACTCCCCAAATATGGAGAAGCAGAGGCGAGTACAGGCACGGATGTTAATGGGGTTTCCTTAACTGATAGTTGAAAACGTTAACAACCATTTAATCATTTAATAATTAACAATTCATTAGATATAAAACATGTTTCTTTTTCTTTTTTTCTCATTGTAAGTTCAGGTTTGCTTATTTAACAAATGGCTCCACCAGACAAAACAATGTCAAACGAGGCACAATTTACTGCCATTTCTTGACTATCAGTGAATTATCGAATACATTTTTAATCGGTTAAATTCTTAATGGCAATAAAACAATAAATGATTAATCACTAACATCCACTGAAGCTAAAGCCATGTACTGCTGTGGATGGGGTCAGCAACAAAAGGTACTGCAGCCACTTAAAAAAGGTACACCTAAAAAAATCAATACAGTTTAAATGTACGCTATATTTAGAATTTTTTTCACTGCTTTCACCTTTCAGTCAGATCTTTTCAGATTGGAAATTGCTTTTATATAAGACAAATATTGCTCTCTCCAAACCAAACTTAAGCTGATGTTGATTTAATGAAGCGGACCTTTTTTTAAGTGGCTAAAATACGTATTTTTGCTGACCCTGTCCACAGCAGCACATCACTCTCCTACTCCTCTCTGCTTCTCCAAACTGGGGGCATATCCACCGCCATCTACTGTAGGTAAAACACTGACTAGCAAAAAGCACCTCATACAACCCCACTTGAAATAATCTGAACTACCCTTTTAAAAGCATAATCAGCACCTGTCTGACACAATGTCAAAAAACCTGAATATGATATGCTTATTTTAGAACTGTACAGTGTTGAGTTGTACTGGACATATCTACTGTTGGTGTACCTAACAAAATGGAAACGGTGCCATTAATTTGCCATATAATACAACGCTCATAAAACCTAAATAGTACTAATACCTTTTAGTGTTTGGGGCACAAAATATTACAGCAATCTAAGTTCTTCCTTTTTCCAGGTAAGAGTTTGAAAACAGCTTAAACCAAGTAAACTTATGTGCTTTTCCCCCCAATTCTTAATCCTCAGTGCCTCTGAGGACATTTTTCAACTTATGAACTTTTCTCAAACACCCCTATCTGATTTGTCATGCTCAGAAATTCCCATTTTCCTCATATCTGATAGGCGGTTGACAGCTATGAGCCTTGTAATGATTGGTCGAGAGAGGCTCTGTTTAACAGGCGATCAGTATGCTCAGTGATGGGTGAGGATTCCATTAGGGGGAAATTAGGAAACTCAAGAATAGGAGTAGCAATAACGGCTGATATTAGACCTCTAAATCATCGGGCTCTCAAACCTTATAGCTGCCCAATCCTTCCTGTCTGCCCCTGTCTCTCCACTTCTTCTTCTTCTCTCTCTCTCTCTCTCTGCCGCTCGCTCTTGTCTCTGAGACCTTGTCAGATTGAAAGAGCTCAATCAGTCAGCTTGTTCTCTGTGGACTCTCCGGCTGGGCTGTTGATAAATCAAGCCCTATTGTCTCACGGCACCAAAACACACATCGAGAGGAGGACACACTATCTACACTTTCTTGACCAGGGACTTGTGTTATTAATTTTGCAGAGGGCCTCTGCAGAGAGTCTCAAGGCTGTGGGGGACTGTGTGCAGATCTACGTTGTGAGTGTGTGTATTAGAGTGTGTTAGAGTGTGTGTGTGTGTGTGTGTGTGCATGTGAAAATGTGTCCCAGTTAAATCTTGACAAAAAAAGAGCAGGTAGACAGACCTCCACATATCCACGATGAAGTTTAATTTTGTGATAAAACAAGACAGCCATGGAAGAATGTGACATCTTTAAAGACTGGTTTTGATTAATTTTTTTTTAAAGTTTAGTTTCTTGTTAGCAAGGCTTGTTGCTGATTCTTTGTTGTTTCATAATCCTTCACAGCCTTTCAGATCCTCTGCTTTTTTTTTAACTACAAATGATCACACAAATAAGAAAAACTATGCATCAAATTCAAAAGAGATGTAAACTATGTGAATAACTATTTGTTCAACATTACCTTTAAAACTGCTGCTCTTATCTTTTACATATTCTATTGTTTCATTGTCTGCCTTTGTTATATTTATTTATTTATTTTTACATATTTTATGTATATTCACATTTTATATCTGAACATTCCTGTTCTTGCCTTTTATTGCTTCTTTTATTTGTTATTCATTTGATTGCTAAGTTTTTATTGAGCAGTATTTGTACTTGTTTTAATTTGCTTGTTTTTATGTTCTTGTTTCTTGACTTTATTGCAAAGCACTTCGAGTTACACACCTTGTATATAAGGTGCTGTATAAATAAAGCTTATTATTATTATTGTTGTTGTTGTTGTTGTTGTTAGTAATACAAAATGAAGCAGAAAAGAATGATACAAAATCACATATTATTACTTATACAGTAGGATGGACTCCACAGTTGTGTAACCTTTAGTATTTTAGAGCACTTTTGGTGTTGTGGGCAACAGAATTACAGCTTGCAACTCTGCTAATTGTAACTCTGTTATATTCTCTGTTATTGACAAATAAAATAATAGTATAGAAGAAGTGTGTGAGAAAAACAGTAAGAGATAAAGATGTGTGTTTACAGTTACCTACAATGTTGGGTGTATAATTTGGCCTTAATCTGCTCCCTTAACATGTTGCTGTACTGTATTATTTATTACATTTATGCCCTACTATTTATCCTGGAGTCAAGGTTGACATTTACTCACATAACTATACTCAGTAGATCATTTACAGCATATTGTTATCCACCATGTAATTGCTCAGATGTGGGAACTCAGCAACATTGTTATAATGCTGTCCAATGGGGAAAGAAACATGTTTAGACAGATTTTAAATGATAATAATCTTTATGACCATAATTACCCGTGGCAGTTTTTAAAACTTTTAGCCATATTTCAATGAAGCAAGCACTGTAGTGAGGGCCATGTGCTGGGCTTGTTTCATGTGTGTTTTATGAGATTACAAAAACCCCACGGGTGTCTGACATGGGCGTTGATGCCGGGTTTTCTTTCTCTCGAGTGAGACCCTTTTGGTTCAGGTCAGTGAGCATAAACGCCACGACAAAGCAGTGACACTTAGCAAGAGCAACTCTCTGCGGGGTACCCCTAATGTTGTCACATGCATGACATGGCAGACATCCAGACCAGATATACAGACACCCCTTTCTATGCAGACGATGGCTGACAGTGAAACAGTGGTCAGTGTCAGCAGTCATAACTCACAGCCACACTAGCTGGATGTTTTGCTGAATGCATTTTTTTGCTCATTAACAGCATGATTTTCAGTCCCACAGCTGCACTTGTTTACACATAGGAGATGCCGTATGTGCACCTCCACTGGTACACTTCAAGGCTGAAGGTCCCATATCATCTAGTTTCATAATATCGTTTTTTAAATAATAAATACGAAAATAATAAATAATACATAAAGCTCAGGATTAAGACACTTTTCTTACCGATGGTTTGCAGGTATTCTATAAAAGAAAAGAAAAATTGCAGAGCAACAGCACTGAATTCAGCTAAAAAACAAACAAACAACACAAAACTAACAAAACACTCACTGTTTTGAGGGATTTATGTTTATTTCTTTTGGCTGGATGGTTATGAATAACTTGCATTGTGCTTTAGAAAGGGAACCTTTTTCAGCGGCAGACTTTGCCAAGCTTTGGACAGAAGGCAAAATATTCTGTTTGGGTTGTAAAATAAATTATGATTTTGTATTGAAAGGAAATGTAATGAATTGTTTGAACACTGGAACTGTATTTTTGGTGCCTCATAAACCCATGAGGATTTGGCTCTTTATTTCATGACAACAAATTAAAAGATGTAGATTGTACATCAACAACGACTACGCTTAAAAAAATAAATAAATAGCCACCTGGAAAAATCATTTTGTGAGGCTGTACAACCCTCCGGTAACATTTTAGGCAAAAGTAAATACTGTTTTTGATGGATTTGTATCAAAATTGAGGTTATTGGTTCAGAACTATTTTGACCAGCTCTAGTTCCTCTGGTTCTACTCAGCTCAGCTAAATTATCCTTAAGGAAAAAGATGATATTATCTAAACATTAAATGTATCATATCTGATCAGTTCCGGAGAAATTAATCCTGCTATACAGGTGGCCAAATAATACAGTAGGCTTTCCCAGAATAGTGGACCTCCACTATGGCTGCTATGGGATATATTAAATCGCCTATATCCCTGTATGAAGACATAAGCAGACTGGAAGAAAATTTTAATTCTCATAATAATACCCGACTCCAGTGTAACTTAATAGTAGCTCTTGAATAAGAGACAATATTTCTCAACTGAGCTAAATTGGAGACCTTTCCGGGCTCCACCCCGCCCCTCTAATGTCTAAGCTCATGCTAGTTATCCACATTCAAGCCTCACAGTGGAGTCACAGTGAGAGCAGCATACCACGAATGCAAGTGAATTAAAATCATCATAAATTAGGATCATATTGAAAAAGACTCATTTCTGAGCTCATAAACATGAGGATATTTAGGAATTTCCTTTGGCCTCAAAAACTAAAGGTACTTTGTTCTAGAGCTGAAGCGTATCCTGACCTAAGGGGAGAGTTTTAATAGTGCGAGAAGAGAAACACATCTTAAACCGCTGCAAATGCAATTGAGGAGGAAGAATTTGATTAGGAGGGTGGTAATCGAGTCAGTGTGCTATAACCAGAGGCTCGGTGCTGCGAACCGCTGTTGCACAAGTGTAACGAGAGTGAATTTAGCACCCGGCGTGGGCATTTTGTTAATCCAGCTCTGTAATTTAGTCCTTCCTCCCCCATCTTTCAATTATCATTATCATAAAATGAAGTGAGGCCTGAGAAGCTCTACGTGCAGTGAAGTTTTTAATTACCCGCTCCAAAGCTTTGTGTTTTCATCTCTATTAAAGATGAATTTTGAAGTTCCTGCAATGTCATTCTGAGCCTCCTTTTCTGCTTAGAAATATGGCGGGTCGATCAGACGTTAATCAGTGAAATACTGAGCAGAGATGGAGTTCAGATTTAAAACCACTGGAGTGAGTCTCAGTGACTTGAATATACTGTAACACAGTAAAAGCTGTATTATATGTAATAATATATGATGTGTGTATGCGGACACAGCATACATTTACATCTGGACTGAATTATATGTGGTGATATATAGTTAATTCACAGAACATCACTCTTCTATGTCCACTCTTAGAAATAAAGGTGCTAACTAGAACCATGCAGGGTTTTTTTTTTTGGCTTGTCCCATATGAGAACCCTTTTTGGTTCATGGTCAAACCCTTTCATAGACTTCTACCTAGAACCAAATAAAAAGGATTATACCTTGAACTATCTGTGAAAGGTTCCACCCAAAACCTCCTATGAGAAGTTCCACAAAGAACCCTTCTATGTTGTAATGGCTCCACCCAAAACCCTCTCTTAGGCCTTTTCCACCAACATGGAACCGATTGGAACCGTTCTGGTTCATGCACCTAATTTTGAACCATTCTGAGAATTTCACCAAAGGAAAACAAAAGGTTCAGAACTGGAAAAAGTTGGTTCCCAGCTGGAACCAATTAGATCCCACGCAGGGCATTCTACTGAGAACCCCTTAACATTTAACAGGGTTTCATCTAAAAATAACCTTTTTATAACCTTTTTAACCCTCTTGTATTCTGATGGTTCTATAAAGAATCAAATTATATATTCTACAGATGAAAACAAGAGCACAAGTAAAATGAATTCATTAAGGGGATTCCAGATACATCTGCATTTAAAAATACCATTTTAACACCCACGTTTGCAAAAAATCCTTGAGGAACTTTCTTCCAAAAAGGATCTCTTACAAAGAACCCTTGACAAACTGTTTCTTCAAAACATGTCTCTTTGTGGTAGAACACCAGGCCTTCAGGAAGAGCCATTTTGGAACCCTTATTTCTAAGAGTGTGGCTATAATATAACTCAATTTTTGACTATTTAGTCATGTGTGTCTGTGCATACTCAAGGATTTCTTTGGTATCAAATAATCGTTAAAAAAAAAAAAAAAAAAACTCTATTCAAGGGGCAGAGGCCAATGACAACACACCAATTTGCTTTTGGGAGTTTCATATGAACAATTAGGCTAATTCTAACCTCAGGCATTTTCCTCTCTGCACCTACTAACACCTTTCACTTCAAGTCATTGTTAATAAGCTTCCCTGATGGTATAACTTATGATAAAATGCAGCAATGCTGAGCCGGGTTCACTGGGGCCAATCGTTAAGGAGATGAAATCAACTCCTCTGGGAGCCGCGGAGACCTAAATTGCTCTTTTAATTCATTAACAAGCAGATGTAGACCATCCATATTCAGCTCCCGATGGGGACTTACCAACCTAAGCAGGGGTTAAAGGGTATTCTGCAGAGGAAGCCGCCAGCTCACTGACCCACCACTCATCAGCCTTTGCTGTGTGGGAACTATCAATCAGGCTTCCACAGCCCCCACAGAAGGGCTCATCTTAATTGTGGCTTGGGTCTTCATCAAATATGGATAGAGAGACCTCCCAGTAATGTCTTAATTACTTAAGAAGAGGACAGCTCTGCTCCGTTTGCCGATCAGCCTGTCTGGGCCCGTAGGCGATGAGAAGCAACTCCATGGATGGAAGGATCTCTCACTCTGTTTCTCCTGCTTCCTCCATCTCTACCTCCCTTTCCTGTCTGCATCGATCTCACCAGCATGGATGCTAGCTGACAGGAAATCAATCTGAGAGTCTTCTTAATAAAGCCCTAGACTCATTTCAGTTCCCCTTCTACGGTCCATGTGTTACGCTTTAGCCTGTGGTTGTCTCGCCCTTCCTCAGGTTGGTGAATCTGTATCTGGAAGACCTCGAGAGGGTCTACTGACAGAGCTGATGCTTATTTTAAGAAAGTTTGCTTGTTCAAATTACCTGGGATTAAAATGAAAGACAGTTTCAACGATGGTGAAATGTATCTTTGGTTTTGCACTTTTCATGGCAGGATTGTAATTTTATTAGTTACAGTGATGACAACTTAGGCCAGGACGTCAGCAACAAACTTTTTTGGCCAGCCCGTCCTCACTAGAAAAATGTTTGTGTTGGTCAAAAGTGCAAGCAGCTTATTCTGATTGATATATCCTTTTGTTAGGTGGCACCCCTTAATGGACATAATAAACATGACAAAAAAAGTACAACATTTGGAACAGTTGGGGACTCTCAGCTTCAGTACATGGGGATCAATAAGCTTGTTGCTGCTGGTACTCTTCAGAGATAGTGTAAGTCATTTTGGGTGTAATTGAGTGTGAGGATGTGTAGTTTTTGTCACAAAAAGTGATATCTGTAGCCCTATGTGAAATAGCCATAGTTCTGTTCCTAATAAATGTCTTTCATAAAGATAAAACTGCACATTAGAGTGGTCTTTCATTGTCACCAGTTCAAGACACACCTGTGAAATAATCATGCAGTTTAATCAGTACTTCTGTATGCCACACCTGTCAGGCCACACCTGTTATCTTGGCAAACTAACACGGATTTAACAAATTCGTGAACAAAATGTGAGAGGAATACACAGTTTGTGTGCATAGAAGAAGTCTTACATTTTTAGTTGAAGTTATGAAAAATAGGAGCAAAACGAGACTGCTATATATAAATCATGATTATAAACATTTCATACAGAATGACATGCTACACAATACAACAGGTAGACTGAGCCAGCTAATCCTATTAGTTGCAGATGTGTTCGAGCCATGCTGTTAACATAATGAATTGCTAGCTTTGCCTAATTGGTTGCTATGCCAACTCCTGGTTTCCAGGGAGCTAGCTGGCAGATAGGATGTTTTAATTGATGTGCTTAATTGATGATTTACAGTTTTTGCACTTGTGTGTATGTTACTTTGCACACACAAGTAACAGCAGTTTTCTTCGTCGATTTTATTTCTTTTATAACGGATGTCAATGGCAGCAATATTTCTAGGAACAAGGGTGTCATGTGACCTGCAGTTACAACTTTGGTTACTATGCCAAGAAATATATAAAACAAGTTAGTGTGTATGAAAGAAACCATGTTCAACAAAATTAATTAACACTGTACACAAGATGATTAATTCTTAACTCTTGCATTTTACAGCATTTATGATTCTTATAAAGTAAGAATAGTTAAAGCTCCAGTGTGTAAGATTTAGGGGGATTTGTTGGCAGAATATGGCAGATTGTTTTTGGTTGTTAGCTTTATAGGCAGCATTTTATGTATATTTGACCTGTTTTCTTCAGGTTTAATATACACTGCCTGGCCAGAAAAAGTCACCATCTGGATTTGACTAAGCAAATACATAAGAGCTTCCATTGGATAATTACTGCAGTGATTAATATGCTTCAGCTGGCAACAAGTTATTTAACCCTAACTGATGCAGTGAGTAGCTTATCATTTCTTAAACAACCATGTCGGGAGACATATCCTGTGGTTGTGGAAAAGATGTTACTCTGTTTCAGAAGGGTCAAATTATTGGCCTGTATCAAGCAATGTTTTCTTTGCTAACTAAGGATATTGCTGAAACTACTAAAATTGGATTAAGAATTGTCCAATGCATTATTAAAACCTGGAAGTATAGTGGTTAAAAAATCAACAGTCAAACTCACGGCCATGTTTAATAGTGAAAGTAAGAGCATTTCCACACTCATAATCTGATGAGAACTCAAGGGACTGGGACTAAACGGCTGTGCAGCCTTAAGAAAACCACTTATCAGTGAGGCTAATCGGGAAATCAGTTTGCTAGGAAGCATAAAGATTGGACTCTGGAGCAATGGGAAAAGGTCCTGTGGACTGATGAGTCCAGAATTACCCTGTTATAGAATGATGGGTGCATCAGGATAAGAAGAGAGGCAGATGAAGTGATGTACCCATCATGTCTAGTGTCCATTGAGACCTCACTGAGAATCTTTGGGAGGCGCTAGAAAAGACTTTACACAGTGGTCTGACTGTCCCATCATCAATACAAGATCTTGGTGAAAAATTAATGCAACTCTGGACAGAAATAAAACAATGCCATGGCGAATGCGTGCTGTAATCAAAGCTAAAAGCGGTCAACAAAATATTAGTGTGTGTGACTATTTTGGCCAAGCAGTGTATACAGATATTTTGCTCTAGTTGTGTTTTTTCGTTTGAATTCAGTTATTTATAATTATTAAAAATACCAGTGAAAGTGTGCTGTTTTAGTGCCCTGATATCCTTTGGGACAGTATTTGTTGTCCTGCTTCCATTATGTATCTTTGTCACAAATGTTAACCACTTTTAAGGGATCTTTGCTAATGTTTTAATGTATTCAATATTCTGTGCACAGAATATGGGCCAATATATTGATATCAGAATTTTTTTTACAGTATCAGCAACACTGGCTTGAGATAGAATCTTTTGTGGCCACCATAGTTTGTCCTCCAGGTTTGGAAGGGGAGGGTGCCACTAAAACATACTGGTCCTTTGAATGAAATGCTGAATGAATCATGACTTCTCAGATGCTCTAAATAATTAGCATGATTAATTTATTGTGAGGCTACAACAGCTGTCACAAGATGCTAACTCACTCAACCCCTTGACCTCAGTGTCATGGATATCTAGGTGCGGTCTGTCCATAAAAACCTCAGGTGGGGCCAGTAAGCCAGGCGTCAAGATCCTGGGAGGCCGCCTTTGGCCCTGGAGGTCAGGGGGTGAAGGCGACTTAGTAGTATTTCTCTGCTACCCTGCTGAAAATCCCACTTGGAAAATCCAGATAATCCCTCATCTCTCTTGCTCGGGATGCCGTAACACAACTCGATACACGAAAATCTACACAAACACCAACACATTTGGAGCATACACACATCAGCAGTAAACACACAGTAAGTGCATGTGTACATTCACACAGAAAACAAGTGTACATACACACACACACACTGAACCTAGGTCCCAGCTCACCACAATGCGGATAATCTCCTTTATCTAGCCGCGCAGTGCTCACCAGGTCAACTCCCAGATTACCCTCTGCGCCTGTGTGTGTGTGAGTGTGTGTGTTTACCACTTATCTTCTGGTGAATGTTTGTTTGCCAACACTGCACTGCTGCTTCCAACATCGCTGATATTTACTATATGCAGTGTTGCATATCTGCATTCAGATGGAAACTTCTATATACACATTTTTCTGTGCAGCCTTATCTTATTTTCAGCGGGCTGGATGCACTCTGGAGACTGTCCTCACCACCAAACAAGACAGCATTTGTCATCCTTTTGAAATGCTTAAAACAAGCCATGTTTATGTTTTTTTCCTGACAAGTGACCTCTTGCGAAGACTGACTGTTCTCTGCAGAACATAAGACAGTTTTGGGTTGTGAGAGAAAATATTATCAACCTAAGCTCTGCTTACTGGCTCTTTCATAGCTTTCAACTGCCTCTCACAGTCCTGAGAGGTGAATAGAAATGGCTTAAGTTAATGGCAGATGTGAATTACCTCCTTTCTATCTCTGGATGTCCACTGTATCTTGTTATCCTCTGTATGGAGAGTTTGAACTTCTCCCCAAAGATCCAGAGTTTCAAAGTTCAGGTCTAACAGGGTGAAAAATTCGATCTTTTCTAAATCTATCATACCATCAGACTGTGCTCAGGGATGAATCAGCTGATGGTGTGTTTTCCATATAATATTGATGAGCAATAATGGTGATTATGTTCTAATGATAGATGATTGACTTGATGATATTTTCACATTCTGCTGTCAATAATGCACACTGTGCACACTTGTTATCTCTCACTGTTTTCCTCTGTTTTCCCTCTGCCCTTGTGTCTCCTGTCTGTCTTTGTCCGTGTTTGTCTCCAGTCTCCTGGCTCCTCCCGGCTCTGCTCCGTCCTCACCTGGCAGCAATCATCTCATCACCGCTCCCAGTCAGCTCACCTGCACCTCGTCAGTCCTCCACTTTATCAACCCTAGTTTCTACACCTTCAGTGCTGGTTCATTCAGTTTACTATGCGTAAGAGCTCAGGCTTCAAGCTTTCTTCAGTGATCTATTTTCCTTGTGTTGCCTCTGAGTTAATGGTGTTTTTGTCCTGTGCTTCAGGACCACGCTCCTCTTGCCTGCACTCCTGCCTGCCTGTGCCCAGCCTGCTATCGCTCTGCCCTCTGCTGCAGCCTGTTGATTTCTGCCACCTCCATTCCCCTCCCACCCCTGCAATAAACATCTGTTAATATTCACCACCCCTGAGTTGTGTCCTATCTGTGTCATGCATTTGGGTCCGTGTCATGCATTTGGGTCCATCTACCACAAACCATAACACACTGCTTCATGTGAGCTCATGTGAGAGGTTTTACTATGTCCTTTTATATTGTATATGTTTATATTTTATGTTCAAGTCTTACCTGACTGCCAAAGTTGAAGTTGAATGACTTCTTTTTTTCCTTTCCAGCCGATGCTGTGACCACTTTTGGTCTGTTTTTCAGAGAAAGCCGTCTGCAGTTGCTGAGGCAAGGTTGCCGACCTGTAGTGTTCTATCAAAAGAGACATTTTTGGCGAAAAAAGAAATCAGTCTGGAGCCACAACTATTAAATTCTCTATTTTCCTTGGAGACTGAAGACTAGCCACCGTCAAAACGGAGGAAGAGGCTTCAAACACAGACATAAGCTATGATGCACATTTTAAAATATTAAAACATTTAAGCTGCACAATATTATCGTTGGAGAATGTAAAAATAACTCTAGGCTTACAACAATGATAAATTATAGTTAAAATGATAAAACGAGAACTGTCATTTCCATATATTTCTTTGTCAAAGCCACAGGCAGTTACTAGACAGGAGGGGGGCAAAAGAGCCTGAGAGCATAAAGGAACTTTGAGTTGAGATGATTCTGTCACACATACTGATCCCATGTGAACTATGTGAACTTCATCTGTTGCTGTTAAGCAGCACTGAGCCCATGGTCCACATCCTATGTTGGTTCATTTTAACAATGAAGGAAATCTTTCCCTAACTTTAACCGTGACAGGGATTTTTGTCAAAACTGTCCCATTGCTTTCCCATAGAGGGAGCGGTGGTGCCCGACTAAGCAGCACTGCTACCCTCGACATGGCACACCGCTCGGATTTGCTGCTGACCACTGAGCTTAATGTTCAAATTATTTGAACTTTGACATTGTTTACCAATGAGATAACAGCTGTATGTGACAACGCAGGCAGAAGAGACCACAGATGTGTGCAAGTGACACAAGCAGAGGAGGGAGAGACTGATGGTTGAGTCTTGAAGGGAACCCAGACCTGTGGAAGATCATTTTAATGTTTGTGCAACATCACAATGCAGGAACAATATACAAAAATCTTGCGAGAGTTTCACAAATCAAGGGTTCCCTTCCAGACACGACCATAGTGTTTCAGGGTTCCCCGAACTCTATAAACACAGCATTAAAAACGTAATGCCTGGCGAAATATGAACAGTCAGGTTGGGCTATAAGATTTGTGAATCATATTGTTTATGAACTTAGTTAAATTTAGAGTTAAAGGTAGCTCAGCCGTTTACCAAGCAGACAGGATGTAGTAGTTGTAACACTGTGTTTTGCCTCTCTGCACCTACCTCGCAGTGAGTCTGAGACAAATTTCTTATCATGTGAAGGCCTCTTTAGAAAACACTCATATGAATCAGTTTTCAAGTGGTCAGAAGGATCATTCTGAAGAGCACTGACAAACCTATTTTTTCATTTAGCCATGAGGAGCTGTTACCATCTTGCAAAGGGTAAGAGATACTCTACAGCTGCCCATGAGATACTCTACTCCATATTCTTATCACCTGCAGCACAGTTAAAGCATCATGTCATCTAAAACTAAACAATAATGATCGCATGCTCTTCCTAAAAACTCAACAAATGAAAGAAAGATGTAGATAAAATCAGAGTGATTACCGAGAGGGGGAATTTTGAATCTTGACATACAAGAAACACAAGCTGTGTTACAGGGCTGCAGTTAGAGAGTGATTGAAAAAGTTGCAAATCTTTAAAGGCACACTATGCCCTCTGTCTGTGTTTTCTTATTTTATTTTTATTTTGCTCTGTTTGTGATGCTTTAGAAACCCCACGCATTGGTAAGTGAACAGTATTACATGTTCAAGTGAACAGTATTAGGCTATGTCATACCTTAGCTTTGCCTAACCTGTCCCGACGTTACCTTTCAGTCTCATAAAAATGATGGTTATCACAATAGATCACTAAGAACATCAAATAAGTTTAATTTCATCTTCATACTGTATTTGACCATGCTCAGGGTTCCTCTGTGCACACTCTGATTAACTGCATAAGAAGAAGAAGTCTAAAGTTAATTGTGTGGCCACTGAGCTTGACTGAGTGAGGAACCTAATCTTATTAAATGTTATCATTTTAATTAGAATATAGGCAAGTGTTTCCTTTTGCCAGAATATCCTCTTTCTTTTACTTACACTTGCTAATATCTTTTAATTGAGCTTTAATCAAAAGGCTTGTGTGACTCTTTGTTTTGTATTTTTTTTTAAACATGGTCTTTGTAGGTATTTTTGTCCACTGACCCTCATGTGGTCATGTGTGGATCACAGAGGCAGATGTGTGGGA
>JAJHUR010074147.1:0-30942 GCA_027495735.1 Lutjanus campechanus
ATACAAGAGATTGCACCTAATTCCCTGTTCCCCGCATCTGCCTCTTTACCTCCTCACTCCATGTGCTACACGCCAAGATTTACACAATAACACACACACACACACACACACACACACACACACACAAACATGTACTACTATCTTTCTGAGGGCACTGTATTGACTCCCATTCAGGCTACATGCCTAACTCCAACCTTTACACGACTCTAACTTTATCCCTAAAGGAGAAATATGTAATATATTTACTGTATTCAATCATAAAATGAACATAATATTAGAAAACGTGCTAATTTGAAATACTTGCTTCTCCGACAACGATACTACAGCATGTTCTCCTTTGAAACATCCATTCTGGTGCGGAACGTCTGCTTTTGTTTATCCTTTTCATGATAATTAGAGTTCAAATTCGTGCTGAATGCTCACAGTGTGTGTATAGATGTTTGTAACAGTTAAACTGAGCAAATGTTAGTCTGTCGGGCAGTCTCTCTAGAGCAGTGGGCTTTTGTTTTCAGGATAACAGGCTCAGCTTTACGTTAACGGACAGTTAACAGCTGACCAACTAACAGTGTAGGACTCGTCGTCACTTGCTATTGCCCAACTATAATGTTGCGTTCATCTTGTGCTCATGTAGGTTCACTGTTCCTGCAGCCTGCCTGAGCTTCAGTCTGGGGAGGAGGGGGTTGGGGGGGGAACAACTCGCTTCAATCATCGATTGTGTATTAAGTACGGATTCAACCTATTTCATGTACAATCTATGGCTCCAACTCACTATTTGGACTGATAGTACTGTACTCATTTTTGAACGCTACAGTCTTTTATATTGCTCCTTTAAAACTAAATGAAGAAGACAAAATAAACCATGTGGGGACTTCATTTTTGCCCCCAGATGGGATGAATTCACACAAACCAGCCTCTCTTAGCCCATCTGATTCTACCAACATATAGGTTTTATCTCCACAATTGGCCACACTTACGATGCACCATTACAATGTAATTGTGCCTCAGACAGATTTCACCTACGTGACTGATGCAAGAGTCTCTATCTGCACTCTGCAGAGTGGAATTGCAAAAGAGCATCGAGTAGCCTCCAGGGTCACCTGTTTTTGAACCAAAGTGGTTAGCTTGCACCTAGAATGGGTATTAGTCTAGACTCATCCAAAAGCCAATTTGTCTGCTGCCCGAGGCACATTGGACTGGCAAAAACACCCTCAAACCATTCTTTGTGTTTTTTTTTAAAAACAGTCTCTCATCAGTGGCTCAAATTGCCCATTGCCCTCTCAGCTGGACTCAGCGCATCCGTGGAAAGGGATTGCCGGTGGGGAGATTAGTTGTCAATCACTCACAGAGACATCAAGTCAACAACAAACTGTTTGCGTTCACATATGTAATTCACACAAGACAGAATGGGAAGTGAAATAAATAGTAAT
Source organism: Lutjanus campechanus (assembly GCA_027495735.1). Taxonomy (NCBI): domain Eukaryota; kingdom Metazoa; phylum Chordata; class Actinopteri; order Lutjaniformes; family Lutjanidae; genus Lutjanus; species Lutjanus campechanus. Next base: position 1,428 of record JAJHUR010074147.1, read on the forward strand.
AGTCTGCTGATGAACAGAGAAATAACATTTCAGCAGGCAACTGGATGATTATTTCTTAAAGCATGTCCTGTTTGATACTCACTGAAATTAGTGTAAAAAATTGAAATGAAAAAAGAAAAAATCTAAGTCTGAATTGATGAGAAGGCATGTTGGAAATCTTACATTTTGAAACCCACCATTTTGAAAAAATGGTGGGTGCATTTGTGCTTTTGTATGATGTATGAGGTGTGTGAGTAATGCCTTTAAAGCTGCAGCTCTGATAACTGCAGCAGTTGTCTGTTTTATATGGAGCACACATCTCCTTTAAGAAGAGTCATGTGACCAAACTCGTACAAGTGGAAAAATTGAAGTCCCTGACAATAGCTGCTGGAGCTCAGACCACAGTGTCAGTGTGGTGAACAAATGGCTACATCTGGTTAAATGACTGGTAAATATGTCCAGATCCAACTTCCAAGTGGAAGTAAAAGCTTGAAAATAAATGTTCATCTCTTCCATATATTTTCTATAATTGCCGCCTGTTCAGGGTTACACAGACCACAGAAGCCACAGCGCTGAAATCATCACACTGAGTTGGCAAAATGCCTCATGTTAGTTTACAGTATATTTCCCTGTCCTCAAACTGTTTGGTATAGGCACACACCAGCAGCTGAATACAAGAATGAAAATTTTAATAACTTTTTTATAACTGCACACCACATGGGAGTAATTTTCTCATGGTAGCCTTAATTATAAAAAGTAGATACACTCAGACGCTCTCGCAACTTCAGCAAGCCTGCCCTTAAACTGATTCATCTTGGAAATGATCATGAGATCTGATGTAAACAAAGGATATGAACATGGAACATGCAGACCAATCCAATACAATGGAAGCCATCATGTTGTCAAATAGAGTACAAAATAAATACTAAATGTTAAATACATATCCTGCAATGCATGAGTTATAATTCATGCATTTGAAATAAGAATGCATTCTAAATAAACTCAAGGCAAAGGTTGCATTCAGGATCAGTGTCATTATCCAAAATCTAATATTACAGATAAGAGAACACTCAAATAATTATTCAAATTAAAAACAAACCTTCACACAAACATTCGTCTGTTCCATGTTAGTTAACAATGTTAGCTGGCTTGAAACAACTCCACAATTGTGAGGAAAAAGCTGATATTTCCTTTTCACACAGCAGGTCATAGGCCAACGGTGTGAGCACGTGCTGTATTGTGATTAGTGAATTGTTTGGCTGTTGGTGCTTGTTGCCTTTTGATTACAGTTGTATGCACTGTGTTCATCAGATCTGCTCTTTTCAAAACAGCAAATGGAAGTGAAACGTGACAAGTTCGCATGACTGATTCACAGATAGTCTGTTAAGCTTGTGCAGAGACACGTTTACCATAATCTAAAAAGGGTATTTCCTTCTAACCTGCTCAAGGACAATCAAACATAAGAAAGCTTTTAGCGTTTTATATCGAGCATGTACAGTGTTTACCATGTTATCTAGATTAGGTTAGTGTGATAGCATGCTAATATTCACTAATTAGCAATAAAACACAAAGTACAGCTAATGCATTTCGTTTTGCAGGTGTTTAGTCGTACAGTAAATCACAGTATTAGATAAAGTGAGGCGATCATTTTGAAAAATTCAAAACTAGTGTCTCTCTCTAAAATTCATGGTCCTGTAACTTAAGATAATCAACAGACCTTGTTGTGAGCAGTCTCGTGTGGGCAATACTACCTTTCTACTATGAAGAAAGTAGTTCTAGTAGAAAGAAAGTAGTTCTGGTGGATTCTACAGCAGAAAGAAAATAGTTCCTACCTGAAACTGCTCACAACAGGTTTTGAATTTTCCAAATGTATTTTTGGTGCTTTGAGCACCACAAGCCAAGTGCTATTTTGACCCATTATATTGGAGAAAAGGCAGGCATCTCTGAGAACTCTGCAACTCACACCAAAAAAACATCTAGATCAATGAATAGCACTACAGGCAAGGGGAAAATATGTATTTTTGATTACAGGGTGAACTGTCCCTTGAAACTTCATCAGTTTGGACCAAAGTGATTGACTGGCTGACAGTCTGATGTTGCTATCCCAAGAGCCGCACTGCTACATGGCTAAAAACACAACAGGTCCCACTAGAGGTGTAGCCTGTTTAATCTTTTATTTAACCTTTAGACATCAAACATCGTAAAACCTTTGAATAATGCAAAAACTATTATGCAGACAGAGCTAATTCACTAATTTATGGTGGTAAAAACACTAAACAGCTGTAGTTTATTATGATGAAAATATTATGATTGCACAGATTAACGAGAATGTGGTTTTCCATGGAGAAACAAAGCTCATTTCTGTGTCAGTGAGCTCGGACTGTTGTCAACGGGCAAGACAATCTGCCCACCCTGAGCCTGCCAAGGCGATTTTTACTCTCTCTGCAGGAAAAAAAGAAAATACTATTAGCTGCCTGATGAGTGCCTCTCAACAATCCTGAATACCCTGACCTCGAGGTGATCAATACATCTTCACTATAAAAAGTCAAGTGTGTCCACAACAAGTGGTTCCCAAAATTGTTTTTTTTTTAAATTACACTTAACACATAGAGATGATTTCAGTCCCTTGAAGAGAGCTAAATAATTCATTTATTAGAGGCAGCGCTGCTCCATCTTTGTTTCTGTCACCTTCGAAAAATGGTTCTCAGTGTTTATTGTAGAATGAAGAGGGTGGGGGTGGATTAGAGCATAACATCTGGTCAGATGAAGGTGAAGACAAAGGTGAGGACAGTCATGCTCACACTTCATGAGGTGAAAGCCAGAGTTTAGAGCACAGGGGTGTGTGTGTTATAGTTTTATGCATGCTTGCATTTACACAGTACATAGTATTCATGTAATGTTTCTATGCTTAATATGACAATAACAATCAAGAGGTTTGCTGTCTTTTTTTTGTGAAAGTAGTTTTTTGTAGTTTTATTAATACAGATGGATTGAACCGCATGAGTTTGGAGTTTGCGATCATCACAGCTGGGCAGACATTAAAGCTATAATATGTAATATTTCTGCATGAAAATGTCTAAAAACACTAAAGACATGTTATATATTTTGTTGAGTTGTGTACAACAATGGTCTAATGTAGAGAAATCCATAAGTTATTTCAGGTAATGGTGCCTTTCCTGCTAGCCACTAGCAAATTGCTATAACTTCTGGGAAAACAGCGCAGAAGTCAACTTTAGGTCGGTTTTATTGTCACATATACAAATATACAGGATACAATAATACAGTGAGATTCAGTCTCCGCATTTAACACATGCTGGTATCAGGAGCAGTGGGCAGCCGATGTAGCATACATGTTTTTGATGATGGGGGAAATTGGAGACAAGCACAGGGAGAACATGCAAACTCCACACAGAAAGGCCGTGTCCGAACCGGGATTCAAGGCGGAAGTGCTAAAAAGTGCTGACACTGGTCAAGGTATACTGACCATAAAGTTCTATCATATGGTATCGTATGATATTGTGTTGTATTGATGTAAAAAGCATAGCCTGTTTCTACTAAACAATCACAGTCCAGACTATTGCTTTTCCCAACTGAAAAAAAAAGGTCTTGACTCTGTTGCCCAGCAGCAGTTCACAAGATTATCAGTTAATTATCTATAGCTGTTTATTGGTTATAACATATGTGTCTCAGACGACAGACAATTTAATTAAAGTCTAAATGCCTCATGTATTTATAATGATCAATTTGTGCACACATTACATGTACATATGCCAGCTCATGGGCTGTGTGGAAACAGCCAGAGTGTTTGTTCCACTGATAGCAGACGCCAAGACTCAGTGACAGCTTGTCCTTCCTGTACACAGACAATAAAATAATAAACAAAGACACATGCACACACACTCACACACACACACACACAAATACACCCTGAATATCATGTTCGCAGACTGACATGCAACACAAAACATACAAATGTACCCCCACCCCCCTCTCCGCACACGCTCACTCAGCCATTTGGCCTAAAAGCTCTTTGACTCCAAAACAGAATCAAAAAGCTTTTATTGCTCCATCATCTCACTGACTGCACAGATGTGCTGTACTAATATGTCATTTTTTTCATTTCCAACTCTTCACCTTTTTTTTGTTTTATACTGCCATTTCCCCCTTAAGGTCTTACTGTCACTATCATATAATATCATGTTTTTATTTTTTATTTTTTGCAAAATTGTTCAAAAAATCTTAGCATCCTGTAACGTTGTGGCCTACCTACATTACAAGTGTGTTACAAGAGATGCTTCCTGCATTTAAAATTCACACTTTTCATTCACATTCGAGAAAATCACCACTATTGAGTTGTGCCATTTGACCTCCTTGATTAGTCTACTAATTCCCCACACATGTAGCTCTTGTTTGGAAAGCCTTTGTTAAACCTCCATTAGTTGATTTTTTTGTGGCCCCCACCTTTAAAGTTGTCTTGGGAAACATTTGAGCAAAAAGTTGCCTATTTACATATCAAATAGACACAGAAGAACATTAGCATTCATTTGGATTTGTCGTGCTTTTGGCCACAAAACCACCTCCCACTTTCACTCTCCTCTTAGCACTGTTTGGCAGATGTTCTGCCATGTTTACCAGCTAGTTGCTAACTTCATTTCTCTGTTGTTTGGTGCTGGACAAGTAGTGTACATCAGAGCTTTTTCACTGATAACAGCTGCCTGCTGTGGCTAGAAACAATGGTGATAGATAGATAGATAGATTGGTGAGACTGAACCGAAATAGTAAAGTTGAAGGCTGGAAAATGATCAGCTAAAAACACTAGAATAAACTGTAGAGTTAGATCATAATTATCAGTGTTTGGGAAACTACATTAAAATTGTAGTTTACCAAACTACTAGCTACCTCACAATGAAAAGTAGTTAGACTACATATTAACTACTCCCAAAACATTTAGTTTGTCAAACTAAAGCCACTTTGAAAAAGTAGTTCACATACATCCAAACTACATCATGGAAAAATGTCACAACCTGAATCTAAACTCTCATGTTGTGTGACACACTAGTTAAGTCTAGTCGACACTTACAAGTATCTGATACTAGCCTTAATCTGGAATTTGTAGAAGAAGAAAACTGGACTGCTTTTTAAGAACAGTGAAACAGCCTTACTAGCTGTGGGTTAGCTTACCAAGTAGCAAGCTAGCACTTAGTGGGTCCGTCAGCCCAGGCCTTGCTAGAGCTGGTCCCTGCTTGCTTGAGCACTTTAGGCTTGTGTTCAATGAAATAAAACTCAATTCAATGAGCTGTTCTTCATGAAAAAATAGCCTTTGAGCTGTTAAGTGGTGATGCTGTAGAGTGTCCTCGGCAGAGCTTTCCACAAGCTGATATCACTGCAACACTCATTCAACCACTGCACGCTCCAACACACCTGATCCTTGTCACAGATTTAATTACTCCAGTGGACGTGTGCGCACCTCAACTTGGAAAAAAGTTTTTCAAAAGAGTTGGGTTCAAAACTCAAAAATCTAACACCTGAGTCATCTTAAGTTGAAAAAAAAAAATCTGGAGGTGTGGAGTTAGAGAGAAGTGACAGATCAGATCTCTGTAGCCTTCTCATCTCTGCATGAGGCTAGCAGCTGACACATTTAGGTTGGGTGCTTAAAATCAAACTCATGACGCAAAAGAAACAAGAAGACAAACGTGGGCACTGTATAAATGATTATATAAATTTGGTGGTTTGATATATTGCACAGGTTGTCATATACGGTATTTGACTCCTTGATGATCTCAGATGATTTATTTTCAAAGACTTCCTGATCACAACTACATCATCATACAATAGTAACATAACATTTAATATGAAACATTAAAAAAAATCACAAAGAAGTCTCTGAAAACTGTTTACAATACTGTACATAATCTAAAACCAATGTAGTGTTAAAATAAATTAACAAAATCAAAAATTAATAGAATCAAATGAAATAGGTCTTAGATTACATTCACAATGCTCTTACGCTGGCCTTAAAAAGTATTATATTTCACTTGTTAAAAACTGCAGAGACCTTGAGGATGACAATGAAGAACAGTAGTTCAGTTACCCATTTTTTATTTCATATTTTCCAGAAAAATCATTTACTTTCACACCCAAGCAGGATGTAATAAACGTAACACACACTACTGTTGTTGCAAAGCCTGAGTGAACTGAACCACAGTTAGATATGACAGAAATCATACAACTTTTACAGACTGTGAAACCCCACACAGCAGCTTCTGTGGCAGTGAGTCCTCAGCCATGAATACAGCTGAGGAGGTCACAGATGATTCGGTAGAATGAATACAATTGTAGTATGGCTGCTTTTGTGAGGAGTTATGGAAATGCAATTATATCATCTGAATACACACCGTGGCTCAGTGCTCTTATTCTTAACCACAGTAAAAAATAAATAAATAAATAAATAAATAAAAAAAGCTAATTAAATAATACAGTAGTTAGGTAATGTCTGCTATTGTGTCCAGTTCAAGAGCTCTGTGGCAGATAGTTGCTCCAACAGTGTATTTTGCCTTTTATTTCAGCAGTGATTCATTACATCTTACAGCTACATCAGATACTTTAATGGCCTCTACCATTATTCGGTACTCACAAACTGAAAATTTGGTCAAATTAAGGAAAAAACCAGAAAAGCACTGTGATCATTATTATCTATTTTATCCTGATCTAAAGCACAAGTGGAAAGTGCGAGGTGCAGTGGATTTCATTTATTCGAGCTGTGTCCAAATATAGCTTTGTCGTCTGCCGCCTGGGGTGCAGGAGTATCCTGTCCTGTCCTTGAGCCATCAGCGCACAGCGGATACACCTATCAGGTGTGCCCAAGTCCCCTCATTAATTCACAGGCGAGTTTAGGCCGAACGTGCAACAAACAAATCAGAAAGTCAGCTCTCATCACCTTTAAGAAGCAGGTGCGCCAGGAGTGCAAGCGGCGGCAGCATGACGGCGGATTTACCAGGAGGAAACAAAGAGAAAAGATTTTCAAGCGAGCAGACAGATCTCTTGGTTCGAGAAGTGAAAACACAAAAGCACGCAATATGTGGAGACAGCAGGACGTCTCCAAAGCAGCTTCATGCGTAAATAATTTATTTTACATTAACGCCTGCAAAAAACAATACAACCGTAAATGTCATGCACATATGTAACTGGTTATGTTTCACACTGAGGCGCCTTGAAATTGCGTTTTATTTTATAATTTATTATTATCATCAGTTTTATGAAACTCCGCTGGCTGAGGAGCGGGGTAGAGCAGTGAGGAGTGGGGGAGAGAGACACGCACTTCAATATTTACCCTATTTACACTGTACAAATATGTTCAAAGGACACTTTACTAATCTGCAATCCTGTGTGGGGAAAAGACTTAACATAAATGAAGATGTGACTGTGGAGACGTGTGTGTGTGCTTTGGCCAGACGCACTCCAATGTGCCGAACACAAGATAGAAAATGCGCTGGGCCACACCTTTGCCTTCATTGTTTGACCTCTCGCCCATGGCTGCACAGACCAGTCTGCTATCTTGCAGATGTGGCAAAAATGGCACTTGTCGGTGCAAGATAGCAAATCCCCCGCACCACCTTCGCAACATCATGCATCTGGTGTAACTTAATATAGGGGCCATAATTTTCAATAGATTTAAGCTTGCAAGGGGTGAAAAGGCTGCCTTGTTTAATCGCCATGTTTCGATAACGGCTTGAAAAGGACAAACCAAACACTTGCTCTAAATGGAACCTTTCTCATTTTTCATTAATTTCATGTAGTTTAGGAGAGGGTGAGGCAAGTATACCTACTAAACATCAGCACATTAGCATTGGCTGATTGCCTGCATGTTAGCACACTGATATTAGCATTTAATTCAACGCACCACTGTGTACTGCCTCATCGAGTTGCGAGCGTGACTGTAATACACTCTTAGTCTTCAATTGGAAGGGTCCATCATCACCATTTGAAGAGGATATGACAAAAAACATTTTGCATATAAAGAAACCCTTTTTTCTTGGTGCCCCTGTAGCTCAGTTGGTAGAGTGTCAGTCCTCTGCAGCAGCCCTGCTTCTGGAGACTGGAATAATAAAAGTTTAAGGTTTTTTAAGAGCTTAAAAAAGGCATCTCTTCTGGGAGACTATTTCAGCTACAAAGATCATAAGAGCTAAAGGCAGTTGGAAACTTTGAATTTACAGCAGGAAGCCAGTGCCAGATGACCTAAGAGTTCTCTCTGGCTCAAAGCTATTAGCTAGCTCGTAGCTATTCAGTGGATCTAACATTTTTTTTATGTTTTTATTTTTTAAATGTCCTTCATGCTCGAGTCAATATGCTGAAAGCTCCCTCACAGTTTGTTCCCTTTTGTTGTTTAGTTCCTGTCATAACCTTGCCTACAGCATTTAACAGACTATTTTTTAAAGTACATTAAAATCTTTGTCAATGGAATTCAGAGTTTAGATACATGTTAGAAAATAGTTGCTGAAAAAAATGTGAAATGACTGCGAACTGCATAATACTGTTTCTCTGTTGAGGATTTTTGGGTGGACCTGGAACAACTGACTCACAAAGAAAAGTGCATCCATCTTTCAGGCTGGAGTGGTATTTGACACTCAGACAGCGGAGCCGACATGCTCAGAGCATATCAGAGCAGAGAAAACTGCTCCTTTTTTCATGATTTTGAGACCTGCTTTCATATACTTTTTTAATCATCCAAATTTGGCTGGTTGGTTAATAACATGTTTCTGTGATGTGGCTAACTCAGAACACACATACAGTATATATATTATTGCTTTATACAGACAGCAAGCAGAAGTTTAGTTTTGACATAAGCATTTTAAAAACCTTTGAATATTGGTGACATGTTTGTGAAAAGTCAACATGATAAATGACATTTTCCTTAAAACTTAATTTATGCTTTAAACATAATAATTTGACATTAAGCTAAATCAAGTCAAAGTCAATACAAGTCATATTTATTTCTATAGCACATTTAAAACAATACGTTTTAACAATATACTGATGTATATGTACATTAAGCGAAATGTGAAGCTACCATTTATTGGTTCACTTACCTTAGCACAAAAACTGTAAACCAGGAAACTCTTTGTGTAGATTAAACAAATGAGACATTCATCAGAGAGCTTTAGAGGTGTTGGTAGTATGGATTAATATTTTCCCCAGAAATCAGACTTTCTCCATCCCAGCACAACTATCACGGAAATCCCAGGAAATGCACTTGATTTTAAGGTATAACTTCAGCTGCGATCAAAATGCATCAGTCATATTTCAAGCAGGACTATATGCAACGTGGAGAAATATGAGTTCCAACCCTGACCGCTTTGATGTGTTATTTGGTGGTATTAATAATTATTAAAGATAAAATATGCAGGATTGTTTGCTAAGGTACAATTCAAAGCCGGCCGCTGTTCCCCAGATTAAGAAATGAGAGAGGCAGTGAGTGAAGTGAGGGAGCAGAATTAGCAAGCACAAAAAAGTGAATCAGAAACATAAAACATTTTTTGATTGTTTCCTGGGAAACAGGAAATATTTTGGGTAGGAAGTCTCAGGATATCAATTTTCTGGGATTGAACCCTAGTTGGCAGATGCGCCCAGGTTGGAATAGCTGAGGTGGCTATTTACACCTGGTTGTATAATTTAAAAAAAAAAAAAGAATAACAAATAACAGCTACCACTGACATGTAATTTCACACTGAGTCAAAACTGAATTTACCAGGGCAGGACTCAAACCCAGCTCCCCCACAGAAAAATCACTTAAGCACTTAACCCATTCATCCACCACAGCCTCTCATTAGGAGAGAATGTGTCACTCTTTATAGCTGAAATGAGGGGGCTGGGTGTGAAAAGCCAAACAGCTGGTCAGGTACAAATAGACACATTGTTTTACTTTTAGACAGAGCTCGGGAAGCCATTTTCCTGTTTCCTAGCTTCATATTTAGCATACAGGCATGAGGGGTAGCGTTGATCTTCTCATTTAACTGTCAAATACATGTATTTCACACAGTTTCTTCCATAGACAACAAATAAAGATAGGCCTTAATTTTTTGTCTCTCCTTATTAGCATCAATACCATCTACTCTCTTTTGTAAACAGCAAGACCTTGGAGGGCAATGTAGAGTGTATTGTATGTCCCAGTGCGTATAGTAATTGAATTAATGGGATACGGGTCATCCAGTTCTGCACCATGAATATATGTATGTTAGATTTTTAATAATAGACAATATGTCTAAACACATGATTGCCAAGGATTGATGCTGGTGGCGCTCCAAGCCATGCATTAACGGTTTTCTTCCAGTAAAGAAATCCAATCATGCAAATAGGTATTGAATAAGTGTCACACTTTGGCCAATCGTGTTCATTTTATCGATGAGTCCAATAATGTTGTGGTGCTGTGATTGGCTGATGTCTGATTAGTGCAGTGAAAACACTCACGCAGCAATTAGCACATTGCGCCACAGATGTCACGAATACAAACAGGAATAATGCAGGTCACCATCGTGAGCCAAATACTTGCATAACACACTTTGCTTGTATAATGTGGTGTGTTTTTTTCTTTTCTACTCTGCCACTCGCAGGAGGTGAAGTACTTCCAGTTTCCCGGAGAGCTGCTAATGAGGATGTTGAAAATGTTAATTTTGCCCCTCGTCGTGTCCAGGTAAGAGCAACACCAAACTCCAAACGCACAGTGACACATGAACACACGCTAACACTTGCCAAATTTGATAAGAGAGCTGAATAGGTTTTTTTTTTAGATGCATGTTGACTTTCACTGCAGGAATGTGATTTAGATAAAAGCCGGGGCAACGGAAAACACAAAAACATTCTCTTTGATATCATCTCTATTAGCTGTTGGATCTATATCTTGTCATCCTGTTGAATTGCAACGTCTATTCCGAAATAAACTGAGTCAGTCTGAACTAAACTGAACTGATGTACTGTAAAGATGAGATATCTGCAATCACTGGGCCACTATCATTGTCCATGCAGCCACTCTCCTCCTCCTCCTACATACATGCATATAAAACGAGGTTGCTGACATATGGTGCAGGTGCATTTTACAGATAGCACAGTGTTCCCACTGGCATTGATTAATATCACTTTGAAAATATACCATTTGAGAAATCAATGCTGCTGACCCCACATGCCTCACCTCTTCTCCTGAATAAGATGAAACAATATTTGACCAGCCTGGGATATTTGAACGTTCTTCTGAGAACACAGAGACTGCATCAAAATGAGGTGTCTGACTCTACTTTGTAGTGGCTTCAGACAGAATCGACCCTTCGCCAAACCTCGCCCACCTTAGTTACTGTTGCTATGCATGTCAAGCCCTCCATTCTCGCACTGCACATACGCTCCTTACAGCCTCTTACGTTCGCAGATATAACATCGAAGTCAGCAGTAATTGTTAAAACACTGGGTCTTCGATTCCACGGGGATGTAAACAAAAACAGCTTCTTATTTCTAGCTGACGACCGTGGATTTTTGTCGGCTAAAATGATGACACTAACAGCTTTCACAAGGGTAGATAGCTAATGTAAGCTAATGTTCATGCTTAAACTCCATGAGCCAGCTGAGAAGTCCAGCTAGCTTTTTAATGTTTCCATCTGACACATGTTTAAATGAGACTCCTGTAAAAAGGTCTGAAAAATGTAAAGTTGCTTAACGGTTACGTACATGATACGTTAATCCTAAAAGGCTGACGCTAAAGTTTCCCCCCAGCAAACATTGGTCCGATACTGAAATATGACAAGAATATAGCACATGATAGACAACAGAATATACTCATTAATGTGGTAAAAGGAAGGGCAGCAACATGATTAAGAGCAGTGGACCTAGTGAGAATCACTCAGCCAGAACACAATCGCCCCAGAAGGAAAGCCAAGATAAGAGCTAAGCTAACCTGGCTTAGAGTAAAGAGAGTGAGCCACAGAGAGACATCAAGTATTGGTCTTCATAGAGCCTCATGCGCACTGTTTGAACATATAGAGAAATGCTAAGATTGTCAGACCTGTGGTGCCTATATGGTTCCCACTCTATGACTGGACAGTTGCTGTTCGGAGACTGGGCTTAGCATAAGGTCAATTGAATATGAACATTTGTCCATATGGGCGGGTTCCACAGACATTTCTCAAAATAACAGATACAATTCTTTTGTTTATCTACTCCAGAGTTGCAAACTTTTTAATTGCCTAAGAGACACACAATCTTTGTGTTCCTTGAAGACATAAACAAGTCTGTCACTATCTGGTGACAGCTGGTGTTTCCCACTGAGAATCTGTACTGACTTCAAGCAAAAAATCTGCTCTGGACGCCTGAATGCTATCAGTGTATCTTTCACCTGTGGGTCATTTTTGTTGTTAGTCATAGCTGTATCTTTCGCTTTGAATTACCTTCTTTCATTTTGCCTTTTAACTCCAGCCTGACCCTCATGCCAATCAGCTGCCCTCAGTGACCGCCTGTTGGTTGGTTGACTGTGAGTAATTGGCAAAATATAGTGGACAAACCAATACATGCTGTACTTTGAGTAAATGAGCAGCTTTGTTCGTAGACTGACATAGCCACATTTATGAAAAGAATTAAAGTTTTTAGATACTAAATAAAAAATAAAAATATAAGCCAAAAATATTAATATAGTGTGTCAGTAGAAATCTTAAAGCAAATATCTTGCACATATAATTGTCACCTAACTTCGCAATTCCCCTCAAATCTACAGAGCTTTGAAGCGTCTTCCAGCTCATTGTTTTCATGTTGTTTCCTTCAGCCACAGCTTTATCGTTTTGGTTCACTCTAAACAGTCTCGTGTTGTTTTTGGCCACGGCAGGTGTCTATTTTAAGCAAAAATGCCCAAACTACAGACAGACAGACTTAACTGAACATAGTGCAGCATTTAGTAGCTTATTTCCCTCAGGAGCAGGTGAAGACCAAAAACTGAGCTTAAAGGAAAATGAATACTGGGCATTTTTCACATGGACAAAAACATGATATGACAGATGAGCTAATGTTGCTCTGTCTGCTGGATGTGGAGGGGCAACTGTTTGCTAGCAAGTTTACCTTTTACCTAAAAAGGGTAATAAAATCAGTTTAAGTCTAAATGATGACAAAATAATTCAAAAGTTTGAGTTATATAGTTTTTTTTTTAATCATACCTACCTCATGTCTATTTCTTTCTTGGCAGAAATAAAAACCACTACTACAAATGATAGAGTGCTGCTTTCCCTTAAAAATATCAAACGCACTTAGTGTTTACTGGTAATATTCTCACATTTGGCAATATTCATGAACTAAAACACCCTTAGATGGCATTATCTCATAGTACTGACCTGCCTTTGCACCCACTTTTGACTTAGAGTTAAGTTCATGCTGGTCTTTTTGAAAAGGAAATTACTCAGAAATCACTGCTAAAACAAAAGACAAGGCACATTTATTTCAATCAGGAGAGACTCTGAGTAAGATGAATTGTTTATTGCACGTGCATGAATCACACAGAAGTCTTTGGCGGTTAGACCCCATTGCAGCGAATAGAATATGGACATACAGTATATAAATAGGGGGTGATGAGCATGAGTTAGAGGAAATCCCCCCGGGGTCTAGACACTGGTGGTGGTGGTGATGGGATGATGATGATGCAGAGGCTAGGTGGTGAGGAGATTCTTGACTCTTGCTGCCTGGACCTGATGATGGCATGGGGAAGGGATGAGGTGATGACTCTGGCTGCCTGGGTCTGAAGACTGGAGGAGAAAGGGGTGGAGGAGGGTTGCGCATTGTCTGTATGGCACTGATGGAGCAAAGACAGCAGAGATTTAAAGTTTGACAGTGGCGGCAATTGACTGGCAACGAGACCGTGGCAAAGTCTGATTGGACAGTAGAGAGGAAGGTGAACGCCCACGACCAGCTGATTAGAGAGAGTAGGAGGAGTGAGAGAGTAAAGGAATCTGAATGACAGCGTAAGAAGGTCTTCCTGACTGAACTTACGCTGAGCTTCATTTGTAAAGCACCTTTCAACAACAAAGTAATTAAAATGCATTAATTAAGGTAATTCGTTAAGACATAAACAGGCATTAAAACAAGATATAAAAGAATCAAAAGACAATTATGAATATGATTTAAAAGGAGTAAAATAGAACAGCAGATACAAATAAGCTAAACTTGAATAAAAGGGATTAAAACTGAACAATAGGATTTACATTACAGTCACACTGCAGTGCAAGATATAAATGAATAATGCCCAATATAATTTAAAGAAAGTTGGTGGCAAAGAGAAAAGTTTTAAGCCTCAGTTTAAAAAAAACAAAACTGAAAGTTGAAGCAGACCTCAAGTTTCGGGGGGAGTTTGGTCCAGATAGAGAAACACAAAGCAACTCAGCAGAAATTATTTAAAAAGAAAAAAAACTGTAATATAATTTCTTGGGTAACACTTTATTTGAAGGGGTTGTGCATAAGACTATTATTACAGTGTCATAAACATGCCATCACACCTGTATTGACCATGAAAGAGTCTTTATGAATGTTTATGACTGTTGTCACTAAGTTTCATTCAGTCAATTATGTTGCTTTTAATGCAAAGTAAAGATTATTTGAGATGTCTTTGTTATGACAACTTCACGATCAAAACAACAAAACTAGTCAATGTCTGTCAGGACAACTTCACACTATCAAACTCAAAGGCATAATATGCAACTCGTATGAATATACGATTATATAAATAATATAAATAATCCCTTTCATTCATCACTTATGACTCACTAGAAGTGTGAGATCGAGTCTGTATCTGCAGAGACCCCGCCTCTGCCTGTATTTCACATTATTTTGCTGTGGACACTTTACCAACCCAAAACATCTGTATCTGATGTCCTGGGAATGAGACACGGCAATAATTATCTTTCTGGTGCATTTATGATCAGCTCTGACAAATTCTACTGATTCTACCTTTAAAGAAACTGCTTAGCTTTATGATTTAACATTACATTTTACTCTCAAATGTGGTTGGTTTTGACACTGGCCATCATGAAACCATATGTAATTGTGTCATGAATATTTTCCTTAACCTCAAGTAAAGTGGTACCATGTGAACTTGTCATTAAGATGTCATTAAAGGTAAGGCCAGTTTAAAAACAGAGTACAGTACCTGGGTGATTTAGCTTACAAAGATGGACAGATTGCAGTTTGCTAGTTTACTTGATGCTAAAGTAGACTAACAGCTGTCTTTTCTGTAGCTGGAGTTTGCTAGTTAGATCAGTTATCTGTGGAGCTAGCTGCCTAATTAGCTCAGACTCAGCTCCCAAACCTGGCAATAAAACCACCACAGTACTGTATTCCCTGTCGTCAAACCAACCACTCCAGTTTGGTCAGACTCAGCTAGACACTGATGATGCTGTGGCTTGGGAAAGTGCTCGTCGAGGGTGCGCATATATGTTTCTCAACCGAGATGAGAAGGAAGCATGTGCATGAGTATCTGAGCATGGACCTTTTCCTTTAATGAAAAAAAAAATCACATATTTAAAATTAAGTTTCTCAATCAAACACTGTCAGTGAGTGTTTTATGCATAGCCTGTAGGATTTGATACTCTGGCTGAGCACGGCTGCGTGGTGATTAATGCAAATGACAAGTACAACCGAGATGAGGTTTTTACTGCACCCAATTACCATTTTCAACATCAGGGATTAAAGAGTAATGTTTATATGGAAGTAAACCTGTTGGCCTTTTATAGCTTTGAGTGCATTCTTAGAAGCGCACAGCCTGCCAGATTCTCCAGTTTGACTATTTTAGGCCCAAAGCTCTTAGTTGCCTGCATGAGGTCAGTGATGTCCAATATGCACAAAAACTCCCAAAACAAATCATGCAAACGCACCGGTTACATGCAGGGTGCTTTGTGCAATAAGCTACTTACAATCTATGCAACAGCAAAGACTGGATGAGAAGTTAATCCTCCCTCCCTCACTCTGTCTCTTTCTGTCTGTCTGTCTCTCTATCTCTCTGTGCTTCTGTGTGTGTCTCTTGTATGTTTTCCTTTCCGTTTTTATTATCTATGTTGTACAAACAAGGCAACAGGCAGCAAGGGTGTGTGTTTGTTCATTTATGCTCATGGACAGTCCCATCCCCCCCAGTTTGACAGATTCAGAGCAGGAGATCACTTTAGTGCAGGTCTCCTGCCAAACGTGAGGCACGTGACGGCAGGAGACGTTAATTACAACTAATCTGAAACAGTGGATGCAGGCAGGGGGCCAGACCCAGCCGAGTTCAACACGGCACTTTAGCACACGGGAGGGTAGAAGCAATCAGGACAAACACTCAACATTCTGAAGATGAGCTCAGGCTGCTGGAGCTCCTGTAGAGTCTGCAACACTCACAAAATGTTCCTGGTGCCTGCCCGCGACTCGATGGAGGCAATAATGGATAATGAATGTGGAAGGCATGGCTTGTTACCTCACAGCTGTTGTGTTTAGACTAATCACTACACATCCACTCCCATCGACTCTGAGATGATTTGCGGCCGTATCTGCATATCTTTGCAACCCTCTGCAGACATGCGCGCTAATCCAGCCACAGACACAACCACAGTCTTGGTTGATATCCTGCTTTTCTCCCTCTGTCCTCATGCCCACTGACAACAGACAGCAGAGCGTATCTAGATCGGGATGCACGGACCGGCTGGTTGACATGGTGCATGGTACAGTAGGGCTTATCTAGGGGTGAATATCCGCCCCAGCCCTATAGCCTGCCTGTCCCCATTTTTTCCCTCCCAGTGCCATCTGCGCACCAGCCAAAGCGGAAACCAGATTATCCCATGAACGCGTCATGCAGAATCAATGGCCACTCCACTTACTGCCTCCTTATGTTCCATGTGACTTTTATTTTTGGGATTGTAATTAAAATGAACTATTAAATAGAACTAAATTTTGAAAAAAAAAAAAATATATATTATTTTTTGTTTTATTTGATTTGATTTTTTGTCATTTCTAGTTAAAGAGAGCGTTTTCACTTTGATAAAGCCCTTGGAAGCTCTTATTGACCAGTGCTGTGGCTGAGATCTGAAGGTCAAAAGGTGAAGAGGAGTTTAATGATATGCAGCACAAACATATGGCTGATCCACACTGTATTCAGAGTGCTGATAGTTCTGCCTTCGTGTGAAATCATCCAGCGAGGTGTAAATGAGTCCCTTTTGCTTACAATGGAGCTGTGATACATCTGCCTATTTCCAGATGTATTTGTCTGTCTTTGACCTGTGGTTTGTTCTCAATCAGTCTTTCCTTTTGCTGCTTTAAGCTAAATGCTCAATTACACACAGTGAGGGAGAAATAATTGGCAGAGAAGATGTGTGCTGCAAAACAGATCTGAGTGGGCGTGTCCTGCAGGTTGTTTACAAGGTTTTGAGTAATATGAATCATATAGGCCTGGCAGCATTGTTTTCTCTCAGAAATGCCATCCTGAGTACATTACGATAAAAAAAACAAACAGGATTTTTGCATCTTAAACATGAACGTAAACATGTGCAAGTCTATTTTGTCTTATGTTGTGCGTTGTCTTTCGTTGATACAGCATGTATTTCCCATAAGTGCATTTTAATTGGACACCCTGTCCTGATTTCCATATCATCCTCACAGTTCTTGGATTTCAGATTGAAATAACACATGTGAGGGAGGGTGTTTTAATCATGGTTTTTGTGTGTGATCAATGTTTTCCTTTCACAGTGAGATTTGTCTCGTCACTGCTCAATTTCCGTCCTCTCTTAGGAGCAGGGTGATAGGCTCGGTAGCCATTTAATTCCCTGTGAATATTCCTCTGACTGAAAGGAGAGAATAGAGGTGAAATGAGCCAGTGTTACTTTCTTGAGACAGTGATCATGTGCGAGTGAACAGAGTGTAAAGGACTCTGATTATAGCTCCAAATACCATTTTCTCTGGATGTCAGGGTGACTCAGTGAAATTGGACACAAGCCATGTGCTCATTAAGTCACATTGAGAAGGTTATTTGTTAGGCTGCATGTGTGCATCTCTTCAGCTTAATGCAGACTAATTTGTTTTGTCGCGCGGCAAGAGGACCTGAGTTCAGTTTAAATTATGAAATTATTTTAAGATATCTCAAGTACTCCATCAATGCTGCCAATCAGGATCAATGCATACTTGCCAACCCTGAGACCTCAAAAATAGGGAGTTTAACTCATCATTAATTAATTGTTTTTAGGAAAGTACACAGAAAACTTCATCCCTCTAACATAGACTTGCATAAATCTCTGGCATAAACTAATATTCATCCGTTTTCTTACAGTACATTCATTTATTTTGTGCTCTTTGTGTGTTGTGCAGCTGCATTGTCGTCCAGGTGGAGACAGTAGACTTTTTGTCGTCGTGTAGGGCTTATATTCGCTCTACAGTCAGAAACAGGTTGTGATAATGAGGGAAGGAGAAAAAGGTGTGAAAATTTGTCAGAAATCAGGAGAAATACAGGAGAATTGTGATTCTGGGAGGAAATACAGAGAACGAAAATGTATAACAGATTGTTTTGCAAGTCACAAGTAGTCTTTACACACAACAAGTGGTGCGAATAAACAGCTCAAAATCATACCGGGTTGGGGTCACACAAGCAACAGGTTTGGCTCGTTCTTTCACTTCTTGCCTGATAAAAGGGCCAGGACCTGCTGGATAAAAAAAACATTACAAGGGACAGCGATGTTGGTGTTGGAGATGTATATTTTTCAAGATGAAAGATGTAGTTCACTGAGTGGTTTCACACAAAACAAAACAAACTACAAAACACCTACATAAAAAAATCCACCTTTCTTAACTTGTAAAATCTTTTTTTTTTAATTCACAAACATCATATGTGTATTTTGTGGCACAGCAGCAGAAAATTATTTGTCCCATTCCACTGAATATCATTCATATTCTTTCCAAAATAAAGTCCCACGGGACACCCTGGAAGGTGAAAGACTTCGCCTCTGTACTATTATAAATCTCATCTAAGTTGTACTTTTCATCTGCATTAATCACAACGCAGCCATGCACAGCCAGAGTATCAGATCCCACAGCCTATGCATAAAACACTTTTTTTTTTCATTAAAGGGAAAGTTCAGTGCTGAGATACTCATACACAGGATTTATTCTCATTTATGATTTGTGGCACACTTTTAAATCTTTGGGCTTTGGGAAAGGTGTCAAATATTTTCAGGTGTTCGTGAAGGCACCAGTCATTGGCGTTAAAGTTCAAGTTGAGTTGCAAGTCTTTTTTGTTATTGTTGAGTCTAAAGACCAAGTCATGTGACTCAAGTCCCTCGAGTCCACGCCTCTCGTTTACAACAATGAAGAGCATAAAATTTGGAAGTGAGATGTTGTTAATAGGAAGGCGTAACAACTAATTGATGTCTGCAATTCATGCATGCATTTACATCTCATTTGCATGAACATCATGCTGCTCGTGAGATAAATCATTAAGTCATTAAATCAATCACTTATTAATTCTCTAGATCATGATGTCTGTTTCAGTGCTCAGTATTTTTCACTGAGCGACGGTGAAAACCGCTTCTCTCGGATTCATCTTGACCAAGCTGTTAACCCACATCCCCACAAAATTGGATCAATACATGTCTAAAAGCACATGTAATAACACCGACCAGCCCTGACCTCCATTTGAACTGGTTGCACTATATTCACCGACTTGTATCGACTTTGTTGCAGTGACAGTAACAGTGTTCTTGTCAGCAGGCTGACATGCTTGTCATTGACAGGAGCCGTTGAGCAGACCTCAGCGACATGCACCTGATTTGTCAAAACAGCAACTATACACCTATTAACACTTCTTGTTATAGTTGTTTTAATTAATGAACTGGAAAGAGATTGATTTGAAAAAGTCTTGTTCCTCAAAGAAAACACATGTTTGTACAGTCAATATTTTATATTTCTTATTCACTGCATGTTGTTGTGGCAACTCCATGGAAACATCCTGGATTCCTGATATCTATTTCTGACCATTAGTAGTCACCATTATTTGTCAGAGCTGTTTCTTGTTTGAACCTTTCCACATTGACTGTATGTGAATGCGACATGTAGAGACTATAAATAAGCCTGGAACATCAAATAGTGAAACCACCATGAAGCAGAACACTGATGTTGTTTATAATGACCCGAGCTGCTGAAAAACAAAGGCCACAGTGTCACTACCACATGTCATGGATAACCCTCCTCCAAGGAGCCTCGGCCTTCTTTTTTTTTTTCATCTGGACGAAGGATTACTGTAATGCTCTTGCTCAGCGTAGGTGCAGCAGGGAGGACTGTAAGCCCCATATGGTCCAAAAATCTTGTGGCAGATCTGCCGTACGTGAGCTGGAAACCTCACGATCGAGGCAGCTACACATGGCAGGTGACACACTGTAATCCCACCTTGACTCAGATATCAGAGATAAGGGCCAAGATCCCAGTGTTATTTGCTCTGTGCTCAGAACGAAGAGGTCAATCGACCAGTTTCCTGTCAGTATGAAGCAGAGAAACAACAGCTCAAGTGCACTTAAAGTATCTGTTCCTCTGCGTTTACAAGTTTTATGTTTCTTACCAAAAAAAGAAAAAAAAAGAATAAGAGATGTATTCTTAATTTCCTATCTCCGCATCACTATGTGAGTGCTGGTGAAAGGTCTGGCTGCATACTTTAGCATTCTGCCAAAGCTGAAAAATGCTCTGACATGCTGAAATGCTCTACTTTAAACTATAATTATCTTGAGTTTCACAAAGCGAAGGATGCAATATCAGTTTCCCTGCAAAATAGGCAGTAACTTGTTTTGGTGGAACATTTGCACACGGGGAGGCAAAACCTGCCATTAAAATGACTCAATCAACCCAAAAGAAAAGGGGATGGCTGTTACAGTACGTTCAGACGTTAGCTAGGGATAGGGTAACTTGCCATTTTCAGCATATTTGCTGCTAACTTGGACGCTGTTGTTGTTTACCGTAATTTTGAAAATGGTAACGTGCAAGTAGCAGAGGAATGCCATCTGAAAAAGGCAACCATTGGCAAGACTCATTTCCACAGTCTGTATCCAGTAAGTCAGACTAAATTTCATATACTTGAACTTCTAATTCAGCGCAATGTTGACTATCCTTCTGTTTCTGTGGCATCAATTCAAAAGTAATTTCTACTTCTGTAACCATCATTGATTTGTTTCATATATATCCTGTACATTCCAGGTTACAGCCTTGTCTGGATGTATCTACGTACAGTACAGGTCTACGCTGCTGGCAGAGGTGCACTCTGATGCACCTATGGCCATGCGTACTCCCTGCCCACCACCAAACAGCAGACACTTTTAGCAAAAAGTGCTGGAAAAACTAGTGGAGCGTTTACCTGCTAAAGAGGTAGATATTTCCCTCAGGAGTTGGTGGAGACCAGAAACAGAGCTAAAAGGAGAGTGAATACTGATTACCTTCTGAGAGAGTTCTAGTTCCTTGCTACAAACACATGCAACATATATATAGATAAAGAAATAATTCTGTACTACACATTTTGAATGAGCATCAGGTTGAATATAAACAGCAGCAACAAGATGGTAGATGCGGTGTGCATTGTTGATTGTCTTCTGTCATAAGTGATTTGTACTTCAGAAATAAAGTAGAAAACCAAAACAAAACGGAAAAGTAGCTAAGTTTGAAGCAAGTTTCTTTTAACAAGTTCACCATATCAACTTTGGAGGTGAAAATATGTCAGTGTTGTGTTTACAGCTTGTTTCCGCTGCCCCCACGTGGCCAAAAAAATCAGTTATTGCAGGTTTAAAGCGATATTCCACTCCTACATGATCATCCACTCAATATCTATTCACCCATATGCCGATGTGAGGATGGCTGAAGATCTTCAGTTCACAAAACAATCCTGGAGTTTCAACAGAAAACAGGGTTGCAACTAATGGCAATGAATGGCGACCACTGATAAAATGTTTTTAAAAAAGAGAACACAAAACAAACACAAAATGTCTCCATCCTGCTCGTCTGGTGTAATCCAAGTGTCCGTGAGCCACGACATTAAAATTTAACCACAAAAGACGCCATTTACGCCATGTTTTTAGCCGAAATGTTAACTGTAGCATGTAGCAGGTAGCGATATTTTCACACGTGCATCCATTAAAAGACATACAAAGTCTCGCAAGATTGACACCATGTTTACATGCTACCTGCTACAGTTGACGTTTCAGCTAAAAACATGGTGTAAATGGCGTCTTTTGTGGTTAAATTTTAATGTCGCAGCTCGTGGACACTTGGATTACACCACACAAGCAGGATGGAGACATTTTGTGTCTGTTTTGTGTTCTTTTTTTTTTTTTACATTTACATTTGGTCTCCATTCACTGCCATTAGCTGCAACCCTGTTTTCTGCTGAAACTCCAGGATTGTTTTGTGAACTGAAGATCTTCACATCGGCATATGGGTGAGTACATATTGAGTGGACGATCGTGTAGAGGTGGAATATCCTTTTAAGGAGTCACAAACCAAAATGCTTGGGCACCAGTGTATAGCATTTCACATTTTTTATATTTATGCTCAAACCTATCCATATCATATTAGGCATCAGTGAACTTAAGTTTGGAAACTGCCTGCAGGAGGTGTGATGGAATGACACTGTGTGTCAACATTACATTACACTATATCTTTCCTGCCTGGTTGTCTGTGTGTTTATGTGTTTTCATCTGTCAGTGAGTGCTAAGTCAAAGTCAGAGTATTCATTTCTTTCTCTACCTATAGAATACATTAAAAGTGCTTATCTACCCAAAGTAGATGTAAGACAAATTAAATGTTAAACTTTTAAATAATCTGCTGACAAAGCAGCAACTGATTGGAATAATTTGATCTGAGATAAAAGAAAACTTTGTCAGTTTGATAGATCAGTTGTCAGTTATATGACATTTTAAAAATGATCTTTGACATTTTATTCATTTACTGTATCGCTATTCATTTTCTGTTTTTTTTATCAGTTCACTCTGAAGTTTTATCAGTTTCCTAACAGCTGCCACCTCAAGACATTAACACATCAAAAAACTCAAGATAAGACAGGACTTTTGGACAAATTCCATCAAAAATACAGCATTCGGTTATGATATTATTATCAGATTTAAATGCACAGAGTAGGGGGGAGGAGGAGGTCATGAAGTAAATCCCTGGAATAGCAAATGTAATTTTTTCCCATTTTGATCTCCTGGCTGCAGTTTCTGGTCATGTCAACTCTGTACCAAACATCTGGACCTACAATACCACACAATTCAGCAGAAACAGTTTGTCTGCTGTTTCCCAGAAGACAGTTTTGGTTTTGTTGTACTGTCAATCCACCTCAGCTTTACTTTCTACTTGTTCTGATTTTCCTGCGGGACATCGTCTAATCCCTGACCAGCGCAGGTCAAGCCCCTTAGTTATCGCTGCTGCAGCAGCACTTGTTGTCCGATACACTAAAGGGGGCACGGTTTATTTACACAGGCTGTGAATCTGTCTTGCATTGTGATTCCAGTCAGCTCACACAGCCAGTCCAAGCAACAAATAAACAGTCAACAGGGGACCACCTTTGTTACTGAATTTCGCGGTTTTCTGTTTATTAGATGGAAACAACATGGTGGGTGGAATAATTTCAACTTGAATGTCAGTTCATTTGCTACAGCATGTAATACGCTGTCTGTGATGAGATTTCAGATCATGTGGCTGGTGGCTGCACCCTGGCTGATCAAGCACAGGGTGACAAATTAAAGGAAAAATCAATTGTAAGGTGTTGGACCACTACCTGCCAGCAGAACGGCCTCTGTGCGCTCTTGGCATTGATTCTAAAAATCTCTGGGACTCTGCTGGAGGGATGAACACCTTTTTTTCAAAAAATTTCGCTCAGTTGGTGTTTTGATCGTGGTGGTGGTGAATGCTCTCTGACATGTTAGGTGGTAGGTGTCGGGTTGAGATCTGGTGACTACAACGGCCATAGCATATGATTTACATCATTTTCATACCCATCAAACCATTCAGTGGCCCCCTGTGCTACACAGATGGGGCACTGTCAGTCCGGAGAGAAATGTGTCATCAAGGTGATCACTCAGAACGTCTTTGTAATGATTTGCTTTGACTCTTCCCTCTATGGCAGGGGGGTTAGGGGTTAGGGTTAGGGTCAGATAAAGTGATCTGCCTTACAAACAGGTGACTTTGGTGCTAAGGAATTTCATGTTAAAGCCATTATCATACCAATAATAAATACATCATGGTTTTTCCTAAGGGAACCTCAATTATATGCCGGTTCCCTAAATTGGCCTCCAGTCATCAAAACTTTGAGAACCCTGCTGGGACAACTGGACCTAAACAATGCCAGGAAAATGCCCCCTCACTCCTGTGCGAGGGGGCATTTTGCAACACCACACATGCACTCACCCCATTGGTGAGAAAATGGTGGAGGATGACTCATCTGTCGATATCACTCCTATCCACCTCCCTGCAGACCAGTGCCTATATGGCTTTTGCACGGTTGAATTAATGTTCATTCATCGTTTTAATGAGGGTTTTATTCACTGCAACCCTACTATAACATCCCTCTCTATGTAATTATAGACGGACTGTTCTTGCTGGCTGATCAAATCCTGCATGAGTCACCTGTAGTGAGTTGCTCCTCTGCTTTTTTCCTTTTATAATGCACTAATGCACAAGTGTCATCATCAGCTGTGCGCCGTTTAACACATTTCCAGCACCTATTTACAGTACTGACATCTTTCACATACTTAAACTGCAAATGTCATTTAAGTCACTGTTCCTACTAAACACTTGCCAGTTGAGCAGTCTTTGTGACTGAGACTCCTGCCATCCATGTCATAATAATGAAACCTCTTTCAAGCCGCTTAGATATTTTCCTCTTGCCATCTCGATACAAAATCAGATTCAACTGGGCCTGCACTGCATTTTTATTGATGATACACGATTGCACTATGTAGTGCACCTATATGGATGCATCTGCATTTATTATGTTTCACTACTAATTTATTCAGGTTTTCGCTTTAATGTTTCACTCGTCTTGTATTTTAGTTAATTACTTATTGACTCCATGATAGCTGTATTTATGCACCAATGTATTCGATCGAAGTGTGTCATATGCCATAGGCAGCAATTCACTGCTATTTGCATTCGAATGACAATTATGCCTTGGGGTCATTCATGGTACAAGTACAATGACGTAACTAAAAGGATAAATGCTAAGCTGAGAGAGAATGCATTAAAAAGGTAGAAACATCATCAACAGAAATATTTTCATCAAAAAGGGCCATGATTCGGGTGGGCATTTAGTCCAGTGGGTAGAGCGTCCGACCCATGTATTGAGGCTGTAGTCCTCTGCAGCGGCCGCTGGTTCGACTCCCGCCCTCGGCCCTTTGCTGCGTGTCATCCCCTCTCTCTCTGCCCCCTTTCCTGTCTACTCTTCAGCTGTCTCTGTGAATAGAGGCACAAAAGGCCAAAAATAACTTAAAAAAAAAAAGGGCCATGATTCTAAAACCTCATTTCCAATGGTGCAGTCCACCTGCAGGGCTTTTTTTCTGGTCAGAATGTTCTTGCAATACAATATCTTCCTGGAGCGCCTTCAGGAAAGCAAAGATTAAGTCAAGTTCGCCATCTGAGGGCACTGAAAAAAGCCACCACTGCAGGTGAAGAGAGAAGTATGAAGGAGAGGTAGAAATCCTTGAATAGAGAGCTGATTTTATAGCGCTAATGATTATTTCCCAGCCCTGTTGAATCACAGGATAGAAAATGATTTTCCTGGAAAGGTGTAGCTTGACTCAACCTTAGAAAGAAATGCCTGATGACATCACAGTGGGTGATACATTTCTTTGTGTGCTTTTGCCAGCAGGGACCTCGACCTTATTTTGTATGAGAAGCGATGATAGGAGTAGCTGCATGGTTCCTTACTTGACAGCCCAGTAGGTATAAATTCAGTTGCATGAATACATCTCTTTGAGTGAAAAGTGGGCATTTTATCTACCTGGATATTTGATGCACTACAAAATGCTAGTTGGATAAAAAGCATAATTTAACGTTGTTGCGTGTTGCATGTTCACACTCACATCACATTCATACAGTATTTATCCACATGCCCAGAAATAGCCTGCCTGCATGGAGGCTAAATGGCACCACTTTCACACAGAGCAGATGTGTTTAGCCACTCAGTGCACTGTAAACCCAATTAAGTTAGCAGTAATCAAAAAATTGAGGCTGTTGGCACATTTTTGTCAGTTCATAAACTCAAAATTAAAATGATTGAATAAGCCAACTCAGATATTTTCAGTAAACCAACTTAAAATATTCATTCACCCCTCTCATATTACATATTACTCTTCATATTACAAATTGCATTTTTATTACATTACGTTACAAATTACAAGTTGAATTCATGATCCCCAGTCATACCATATATGAGGGCAGGCACACGTCACTCCCCTGTCACTGGAACAACCACGTCCCCTTTCGGGTAAATACAATAAACTGTTGGCACCATGCCTAAAAGCTGCTGACTTGCATTTCTGCATGTCAGACCTTTTTTTTTTTGAAAAGCAGTTCACACTTGTCTTTTCTCTTTCAAAGAGTGAGGGACAGTCAAAGGAAAGATTTGAGGTTTCAGACCATCTGCATAAAGGATGAAAATGGTCAACTGTGACCTGAGCCAAGCAATACATGTACATCTGTGGCACTTCATCACGAGTTTTAATGATGTTAATGAGTAAATGATGTGTGCTGATTGTGCCTTTGGAAAAAAAAATTTAATAGAAGAGTCTTAGCAATGGTGTAACTTGTAAGTTTTTACTGTGCCGTGCTTTTCGCATGGAGTCTGTCCCCTTGAAAGGAGCAGAAGCTATTTTAGTGTTATTAATTCACATAAATTGAGCTGACCTACCTTCTAATAATGAACCTTGTAAACAGGATGAAGTAATGTACAAAGTGGAGCCAAAACTGACCTGTTTTCTACTTTTCATGGTTCTTAGTAAATGGTCACCAGTATTCAGCACAAAGGGCTTTCAAAATAGAGACCGTTGATTTGATCAGCAACATAATGTAATTATTTT
This sequence comes from Lutjanus campechanus, assembly GCA_027495735.1. NCBI lineage: Eukaryota > Metazoa > Chordata > Actinopteri > Lutjaniformes > Lutjanidae > Lutjanus > Lutjanus campechanus. The sequence continues at coordinate 28,481 of JAJHUR010074147.1, forward strand.
CCTGTGCTGATTTGAGCCAAAAAGTAATACGGTATTCTTATTTGATAACATTAAAAAGCTGCCTGGGTTCAGACCTTCGAATCTTCCAGAGTTTTGGAGACAACAGCCGTAGAGATGTCTGCCTTCTCTCCAGTATAATGGGACTAAATGTCCCTCAGCTTGTGATGCTCAAAACACCAAAAAAAAATTACATTTGAAAAATTCAAAACCAGTGTCTCTTTCCAAAAAATCCTCACCTGGTCACTCAAGATAATTCACAGACTCTGTTGTGGGTAGTTTCATTCAGGGACTACTTTCCTTCTGCAGTAAAGTCTACAGGAACTGCTTTCTTTTTCCTAGAAATACATTTTTCAAATGTATTTATAGTAATCTCTATGACCGATATCTCCAAAACTCTGCAACTCACACTAGAAAAAAAAACGTTACTACTCCTAACGCACTCACTCCCTAACAAAACCATAGACTGTGGGGGCATTTAGTATTTTGGCATGGAAACACACCAGTGTTGACTTAAAATGAAGTTGGTCTCTAATGATTGGTGAGGGAAAATCGAATCCCCCCCCTCCCACCCCCTGGGAAATCTGTTAGAGTGGAGGCAATGCCACACTGGATATGGAATTGGAGAGTAATGAGTTGACAATTCAGCCTGATATCAGGCTACAAACATGCCATTGCTCAGTTCAGTGCACTCAGACATTTTGCTGCTACAGCCTCACAGTGTGTCCTAACTGAACACGAGTGCTGCAAACTGCAATAACTGAGCTCTGTCTGAATCAGGGCTGTATCTGTCATTATAATGTGAAACTTTGTTGAAATAATGTCTTAGAATCTGAAAATAATTATTTAGTATCTCAAAATAATGAGAAACATTCTCAAAATTACTTATATACCAAGTCATTATTTTAAGATATTAAGTCATTCTTCTGAGATACTAAGCAATTATTTAAAAAAAAAAAAGTTTCTCGTTATTTTGAGAAACTAACTCAATATTTTAAACTAGGGGAAACTGGGGGAAATTGTAACATTTTCTTAAATATTCTTTTGCAACTCACAGATCACTTTACATACAGTAGTCATCTTTTGATAAGAAAAACATATGTATGTGTGCACTAATTAATAATACAATTGATTTGATATTTTCACCAAGGACAAGACTAGAACATTAGATTAGATTAGAAGTCAGAGAGTTACTATTGCCCCCCTGCTGGGGGCATCTGTTACAGAGGTTGGGGCCAGTTGAAACCTGAAAAAATAAGTCATGTAACTCTGTATTTCAAATAAAAGCACACCTCGAAGTAATCACACTACTGCGGTAGTATCTAATCATGTTACTTAAGTTTTTTTTTGTATGTGTTTTGAATTGTTTTTAGGTATCAGGCACCATCTGCAATCAAAGCAAAAATTTAAGTTTTTGCAGATTTTATTCGAATTTAGTCAAAAGGAATCTGACATTTACAAATAAAATAAATACAATAACATAAGTATTGCGCACTATTTAGTATAACATTATGTAGACTCCAATGTCCCTGGTAGGAGGAAGATGGTCAAAATGGCGGCCGCCTGGTTACAACTTTTCTTGTATCACAGCTAACATATACTAAAATAATTTCCTGAAAACATTTTTTAAAAATAATGGGTAACATAGTAACAGAATTTTGATCAGTACTGCCTAGTTTGAGAGTTTTGGGAGCCTGAGGCGTTGGACAGACCTGCTGACTGGATACGATTAGATAAATCCACAGCCAATCAGAGCAGCGAAATGTGTCACATGCGACTTTTCAAATCTGGACTGGTGATGCTCCTCTTTCAATCATATAAACAATTAACAACAATAAGCGCTTGTGATTGGCCCGACCAGATCCAGGGGAGGTGGAATTCTGCCTCAGTGGAGGCGGGGACAGACGTATCTGCCGGAGTAAACGAAAACATGACCTTAGCAGATTCATCTAGTTCATAGGCTTCTTATCAAGATAAGATATCTCAACAGAAAATTTCATGCCCAGTCAAGAATTTGCTTGGATGATCTAGAAATATAAGTTTGTCACCACTTGGACAGTCGCCTGCTTCTGTTCTTCTTAGCTGGAAAAATGCCTCGACTTCATTCCAGCTCATTTTATTGAAATGGCACCAGCTTCGAGTCAGGCAGCTGAGCTTGTGCCCTTCAGTGATGATGTATATTCCTACTAGACTCTTATTGTGATCTCAGACTCCGGTCCAAAACAAATGTGGATTTATCTCTTGTGCAAGTGTTTCAACACTGAGTTGTTTTTCGGAGCTGTGCAAATATCATGTGGATGCAGTGTAGTAAAAACCTTTATTTTAAACTATTTTAAAGGAAGTCCTGCAGCCTTATTAGGCAGAAAATCACTGTTGCTGCTGAGACTTTCAATCAATTTCATACTTTTAGTCACAAGCCTGCTTTTTTTTTTTTTTTTTTTTTTTTTTTTTAAAACCGTTTAAGT
>JAJHUR010074152.1:0-13792 GCA_027495735.1 Lutjanus campechanus
CTACTCTCACCAACACATTTGTGTTTTTTGAGAAGACCAAGCTGAGTGAACTGTTTATCACAAACATTGCAACTAAACGGCTTCTCCCCTGTGTGGACAGTCAGGTGTTGCGTCAAATGGTTGTTCCGTGCAAACGTTTTACCACAAAATGCACAACTGAAAGGTTTCTCACCAGTGTGGATTCTCATGTGTTTGGATAGGTTGCCCCTGAGCTTGAAACTAGTGTTACAAACTGAGCATGTAAAGGGTTTTTCTCCTGTATGAACTTTTAAGTGTGTGGTCAAATTTGAGCTGTGTGAAAACTTTTTATCACAGATAGAGCAACTGAAGGGTTTCTCGCCTGTGTGGATTCTCATGTGTTGCCCCAGGTGCGTCTTTAGAGTAAATCCTTTACCACATATAGTACAACTGAAAGGTTTCTCCCCTGTGTGGATTCTCATGTGTTGCCGCAGGTGCACCTTTCGTGTGAATCTTGTCTCGCAGACAGAACAGCTGAAAGGTTTCTCTCCTGTGTGGATTCTCATGTGCATCACTACATCTCCTCTCTGTTGAAATGTTTCTTTACAAATTGAGCAGCTGAAATGTTTTCCTTCTGAATGAAGCTTCATATGAGTCTTTAAAGAGTCCTTCCGGGGATATCTTTTACCACAAACCGAGCAGCTGAAATATTGTCTCTCTGAATGAAGTTTCATATGATTTGTTAAGGATTGCTTCCAGGGGTATCTTTTACCGCAAAGTGAGCAACTAAATGGTTTCTCAATTGTTTGGATTCCATTTTGTTTCTGCAGATTTGTTGCAAATTCAAAGGAGCAAACTGTTTTTTCAGTATTAGATTCCATATCGCTTACAGATACACCATCGTTTGGCAAATGTTCGTTGTGGCCAAAGTTTGTGGCAAATTCAAAGGAGCCGGCTGTTTTCCCAGTACTACGTTCCATGTCACTTAGAGGTATTTCATCATTTGGCGGAGGGTTTAAACCTGACTCATGGTCCCTGCTGTCTTCCCAATCGTAACTGTTGTCAGTGTCAGGTTCAGAGGAGTTTAACATTGTGTCATGAGTACCTGGTTGACTATCTGGGGATTGAGGTTCCTCTTCATCATCTTCTTCACTCTTCACAGACACAGGACTGAATGTGAACTTGGTGATGTCAGCCTCCTCCATCCCTTGAAGCTGAAGCTGTTCTCCCTCCTGGCTGGTCGCGAGTTCCTCCTGTTCCTCTTTAATGTGTGGCAGCAATGGTGGGTCTTCAGAGTCCAGACAGGGGGTCCATTCCCGTTGCTCTGGGGGATCCACACCTCTCCTCACCAGCTGCAGCTGGGCATCTGTGAAGAATACATACATGAGCATGTTCCAGAAAACTACAGTTTCCCATTAACATTTAAACTGACACCACTATGTACAAAAGCCATGTTGAGACATGTAGTGACAAGATAATAGGTGTCGCATATCAAAATGCTAATTAAACAGTATGATTACTGCACGAGTGTGGATTGCATCTTAGTCTGGAGAGGTGAAACAGAGACTTTCTGCAACAATGGGTCTTATCAGTCACAACATGTCATTGTGTGGACATCACAACACGGCTAACTGAGATAACAGCTACTTACAAAATTAGCGTCCACGTTGTATTACCTGAGTAATGGGGGGAAACACCAGAAAACCTCTAATGCATTCAGACTATGGTGACAAGTAGTCAGTCATAAACGTGCGCATGCTTATAAATAATGGATTAGTTTTGATGCAATGTTTGAGAGTTTGCAATGTGTTAGCTGCTAGCTTTGGTTAGCCTGCTGTTAGTGTGTTCAGCCACTATGTTAAGATACAAACAGATAATAAACATGTCTGGACAGAGATCAAACTAATGTGGATGTAGCAACAGAAAACCATTACTTTTCACATGACAGAACTCACTGCCTCTGCCATGAGCTCTCTTTTCCTGAAGACCCGAGAGGCTATAAAGGCTGCTCTGACCTGACAAAAGCACAAGCTACTCATGTCGTCGGCACGTAAACGGGGCAAACTGCAGAGGCTGGAGAACCTCCTTGAACCATGCAGGCAAAAGTACACACACCTATATGGGGAAGAGCTGTTTCATTGTGAGATTCACTTGTTACTTATAAGCCAAATGCCAAGTTACTGAATCCGTAATAGTTCGGGGGCGCCGCTATGAATGGCAGCCGTCCCGCTCTCGTCTCTCCATTGATGCATGTCTATAGGTCCTATTTTGTGCATGTGTGTGTAAAACCAGGGATTAATAAAGTGTGCCTTCTTCTTTTGCTTCTCCTCCCCCTCCTCCTGAGGAATGTTGGCCCTCAGGCTTAAACTGACCCAGAGCATTCCAAGCATGCTCAGTGGACAAAATGTCTGCTGAGTATGCAGAACAGAGAAGAGTTGTAGAACTGCGTGGAGATCCTCACAACACGGGGCCCTGCATTATCATGCTGCAACATGAGGTGATGTGGTGCATGAACTGCACAACAATGAGCCTCAAGATGTTCAATCAATAAGCAGAATCAAAAATTAAATTTCTTAATGATTCCACAGGAAGCATAATTTTGGAACCGGTTTCACTTAATGTATAAGTCGACCTACTGAGATGTTCTGTAAAAGCTAAGTGTCATTTAGTGCCATGTTTGTTTAGATCATTTTAATAAACTCAACATTAATAACTTATAATAACCCATGACTACATAAACAGAATGGCGACTTCCTGTTTATGTACAGGGTAGGGTTTGACTGACTGACAGTCATCCTCCACTGAGTTGTAAATTGTAACGAAAAAGCAAAGTGAAGCGATTCAAGTCATCTGTGACTAAACATTAAAATAAAGTGGTCGAATATACATGGTACAATTACCTAAGTAGAGTTCCCAAGTACAAACTTGATTTTAATATTCAGAAAAATTAAGCTTACACTCACCTTCACCTGAATCAGCCACGTCCACTTCTTCCACATCTGAAACACATCAGACATCATTTATTTAAAAAAGTATTCTTTTACAGGCTGAGAAAATTCTCCCACTTTTTAAAGGTAAAGTTGGACTGTTTACACGTGGAAAATGTTGTCAACTGAAGAAATAAATTCATCTGTTCGTGCTATATTTATCAATAAAGCTACATTTTTCTGCATGTGGAGCCAAGCTGGCAGTGCCTACATGTACCAGGATGCACTGCCACACCCACATGCTCCAGGTATCACCACCCTAACCTAATGCCATTACTTTGTTGGCCAAAACAAACCCTTAAGTGACAAAAATATTCATCTAACATGCATCCTGACACCCAGAGGTAGAGGCTAAAAATCCAAGCTGAAATAGCTTGTAGTTCTTCCTTTACACCAACTACAGAGGACCTCTCTAAATATAATCAGCACAACAATTTATATTTTCAGGTGATCAAACACTAATGAACACATATTTGTGAATTAAGCCTATTATATTCATTTTCTGTCATTTTCTGCCAATAGATCCCTGTAGATCTTACACACTGGACCTTTAAAAACAGGATCTGAATATTTTTTCCCACCGTTGCTGGTTTCCCAGTGGTTTAAAGTGACACTGTAAATGATAGTGTACAAACCTGTTCTGTGTAACCGGACTTCGGGCTTTAAAACAGCTTCCAGTAGTTTTCGTTGTCGACACAGTTCCTCTTCGTATTCTGCTATTGTTCCTCCGACCAACTCAAATATCTCCTCAGCAGCCGCACTTAGTCTCTGGTTGATTAAAGCTCTCAGGGTTTGAACTTTAGACATCTTGACAGCAACTTTTCCTCCAGACACACTCGATCGACAGTAAAAAACTGAACAAAAAACAGCTCGGTCACTCTTTGGGCTGTGTTGCTAAATTAAATTACGTTAACGTCCGTTTATTTCCAGCTAGCAAGCTGAGTTAGCTTCGTTAGCTTCGTAGGACACCAGGAGATCATTCAGTTGTTAAACATTTTTAAAAAATAAATGGAGAAGCAGATGGACATTTCAGACAGCTCAACCTGGAGATTTGAGCATTTATGATCCGTGACAATCACAGTTTGGTCTCTATCGAAACTACTCCGACAAGCACCGAGAGGCCGAATTCCGTCTCCGTCTATTTCCTGTTAGCAAGCTGCGCTAACTTCCTTTAGCATTCGTGGCTAACAGGAGATGAATCTGGGCTTGAAACGTCCCGAAAGTTTTCACAAACTCCACATACACAACTTTATCCAGACATACAAGCTCTGAGGTTCACTCCGACTGTAACTTATTGTGATGCACGTCACACACGAAGAAAAAAGTTAGCACATTAGCCACAGTTACTACATCCGGTACTTCTTCTTCGTCGTCTTTTTTTTGGCTTCGGTTAGACGCTACAATGGCATATTACTGCCCTCTACCGTTTGTTTTAAAGCTCATTTAACAGGTGTATATTCCGTGAAGTCCATTGCAGTGCAGATAATAAACAGTTTCTTCATTTTAGTGCTCTTGTCCTCTTTTATTTTCATTAAACACGACTTTAATCACTGTGGATCCATGTGTCATACATCCATGGTCTAAAACTGATTTAATCATCGCTCAAGTCATTCTTTCATCTAGTAAATTTAAAGTTTTTAACTTTTTCAAGAGTCTTACCATATATTTGCAGATTCTGGGTTGGCAATTGAATTTTATTTCCAAACACCATCTACTTTGTTTTATACACTTCAAGTTGGCATACTGTCAGAGTTTGTTGCAGTTGACCAAGTTAGACCAAACTTATTATTTTTATTTTATTTTATTTTTTATTCCGAGAGCAGCAGGCCAAAATATAAAATAGGTTTATAGTTGCATTTGTGAAAACATGAATTGTTATTTTATTACTATGTCATATTAATCACAATACCGTTGTTATTTTATTATGAATGATAATTACAAAAATAAATATTTGGGCGTGTTATATGAATAAATTTGGGGCGATTATGAGCATTTCTTGGGCTGGAAAACACCAAAGCACTATCGCTGCCCCCGCCTGTCCCTCTTTTTCCACTTGGTCTTATCAGAGAGGCGGATGGGGGCCGCCGTGACGCATTTTTTAGTTTCTCTTTTCACATAACTTAGTGGCGCAGTACGCTTCTCTTCATCCGCACCTCCAGCTAAATGTACTGTAACAAGTTTAAAATGTTTGGCTCGTTATAACAAGTTGACACGGAGGCGAAACAACAGGCATTAAAACACATCCACCACGTTGTGATGATGTTTAGGAATGTTAACTATTAATAATAATAGTAGAAGCAGAGTTGGTTTATCCTCAGTAAAATAAAACAGTGTTATCACTGCGCAAAACCACTTAATGATGCTTGAAGGCAGCTTGTCCTTCCTAAATCGGCCTGTACTCTTGCTAGATTTCCGCCACCAGCTTGATGTGGAAACAGCATGTGGAAGCTTTCAGAGCTGAAGATTTTATGTCAGTTTCTACTTATATCAAAAATATTTTAGTTTGTAAGAAAATGTTTGCTTTTGTAACTTCCAGTGGTGTAGAGTAAGTAAGTAGGCTACGTAATGTAATTAAATTATTATTATTTTTTACTTCATTATTATTATTATTATTATTATTATTATTATTATTATTATTATTATTGTTATTATTATTGTTATTATTATTTTACTTTACTGTTACTTTAAGATTTTAAATAAAAGAAGAAAGCATCACTTTATAAAATATGATTAAATATTGTACATTTAACTACCCCAAAACTATAACAACATTAAAGGGATAGTTCATCCAAAAATGAAAATTCAGTCATTATCTACTCACCTTCATGCTGATTGAAGGTCGTGTTTTGTTTATTTGTTTGTTTTATTTGTTGTTGTTTTTTTAACACTGCTTCAGGAAAACAGTGTTGCAAAATCTCTCAAACAATTGAAGTGAATGGTTGCCACTTTGATGAAACATAATCATTACATTTTGAATAAATTTAAATTTAAATAAAAATTAAACAATTTAACAGAAAAGCAGCATCAGTTTTCAGAATCTCCTTGATGTACAGGAGCACCGGTGTTTCCCCTTTATTCTCATTTTCAGTAGGTTTAAATTTCTGGGGGTTGTGATTTGCATGTGAGAGAAAATAAATGTGTTTTGAATTTTGCACAGCTCTACCCTCATTTCCAGCTAAGGTGCACCAGATGCATGCATCTAACATGTAAATGTATGCATCTGGTGCACCTTAGAGGGGTTGGAATCTCTCCACCATATTTTCATGGAATAGGGGCCCCCAAAACTAGAAATGGCCCTGAGTGTCTGACTGCACTCCTCATTGTCTCCTCTGTACGTTTGCACCTGTATTTGTGTGTGGGCGGGGGGTACACTTGAAGTTGACACACTGTCAGGGCTTGTTGCATCTGACCAAGTTGGGTCAAACGTTTTACTGTTATATGAATTATTGTTTTATTACTATGTCACATTGAAAATTTGCTATTAACTACCGTTAACCTTTGTCACTTAATGACTCACACCTGCCGCTTCCCTTTAATGGGTCGTCCTTTTTCTCTGAGTTTAGTTTCACTTTCTCAGAGCTCTGTGGCGCAGTGAGTTTTTTTCATCCGAACCTCCAGCTGAAGGTAATGCAAACATGTTTAAAATATTTGTCAAGTCAAAACAAGCTGACATTAGTTCAGTTGCTCTAGGAACTGCAAAATAATGTTGTTCAATTGTGAGATAATTTGTACACTCAGGACGAAGGAGATTAAACAGCCGTTGTTTAAAACACATCCACCATTTTGTCTCGATGTGTAGGATGTAACTGGTTGTATAACGGTAGAAGCAGAGTTTGTTTATCCACGGTTGTTTAACTCAAAGTGGTCATAGAAATGCAGGGCAGCGCGGTTTGACAGTAGAAAAGCCCCGTGAATGCGGCTTCGCTCGGCCCGGACAGCTGCTGCAGAACAGCTGTATGTGTCGGTGGATGTTGTGTCATTAGAAGAGACGACGGCGCTTTTAGATGGCGGCGAGGAGCTTAAGCGTTTAAATGAAATAAGTTAATATAGAAATGCATAGGATTATGTGGTTATGATGCCAGTTTCTATTTATATCAAAGAAACTTTTAGTTTGGTAGAATCTGTCTGCATTCATAACTTCCAGCGGTGGTGAAAGTAACAAAATACATTTACTCAAGTAATGTAATTAAAATGCAAGCATTTCTGCTACTTCATACTTCTACTGCACAATATGTCAGAGTGAGATATTACATTTTGTACCTCACTATATTTTGTTACTTTTCAGATTAAGATTTTAAATTAAAGAACAAAATATGTTTCATTAGTATACATCAAACTACCTCAAATCTATAACATTTTTTAAACACTGCTGGAGTTTAACAGGATAAACAGTATTGCAGAATCTCCCAAACAGCTGAAGTGAATGGTGACCAGTTTTCAAACAACCTAAAAATAGAAAAAGAAGAAAAGAAAAAAATAGAAAGCGTTCATACTGCTTTTCTGGGGTAATCCAAACCTCCTAAACTCCAGCAGTGACTTTTGGACTAAAAAACTATAAATCCGACCTTCAGTCAGCATGAGGGTGTGTAGATAATAGTGCTAGATAAGTATTGGTTACATATTAATAATAAAATAATTTATAACGACTGAAGCCATTCTGATGAACTTTGTTCTCAGAGGTGAAATACAGGATTTGTTTCGGCCACATTACTGAACCTGAGGTAAATTTTTTCTTGGACAGTTTAACAACTGTGTTGCCTCTGACTTATCGAAGTTCAAGGTTCGGCTTTTTTGTCATTGTACAACACAGGATTGCACAGTGAATTATAGCAGTAGCTCCTCCACTCTACACACACACACACACACACACACACACATACACTCACGCAATTATATTCAAATATTTTAAATTTGACTGGTTTAAAACATGAAAAGAGTGCAAAACATGTAAAAGTAGCCCCATTTGTACACATAAAAAGATTTAACATAAAATTCACAGATGCAGTAAAATGTATACAACAGTTGGTCATCTAATAAGAACATGTAGAGCTGAGGTCCATTAGAATCATTTGAACATTGACTTGACATAGTTGTTTCACTTTTGGTTCATGTGAAATTCAGTGTGTGTCAGTGAATGTAAGTGGTGCTCCGAGCATCATGTGTGGTTGTTTTTCACTGCGGCATCATGACACCATCTAGTGGACTGATAGAAGAATACAGCAGCTGATGACAGCAGCTTCCTCTGCCTTCGTCTGCCTGCATTCAGCTGAGACTCTTAAGAAATGGAGAATAACAGCCAAATGAGTGGAGGAGCAGCTGATGTTTTTTTCAGGAGAAATTATTTAAAAGAAGATTTCATTTGATGTGCAGTTGAATTATTTGTGTTTTCTCTCTAGATGAAAGTGTGTGTGAGCTGATTTGGGGGTGAGTTCTGCAGCATGAATCAGCCTGAGGTCAGAGAGGAGGGAGTCCCTTCCTCTAAAACCACTCTGCGTGTGGAAGATGACAACCAAACCAAAGATCAGAGGTGAGATGAGGATCTCTAACTGTCCATGACTTTTCTCCATGTCAGAGCCTAGCACCCAAATCAATTCACCATCATTATTCACAGTCAAAAATCTGTGTGTGTTTGTGTTGCAGCTCAGAGCAGCAGCACACACCAGACTCTGGTGGGCCTGGATCTGAATCTGGACCTGAACCCAGCTGTGTGTCCTTCAAGAGTGACCAGTCAAAGGATCTTTTTATTTCCTTTAAACAAGAACATCCATCTGACAAACAGTAAGTTTTTCTCAGTATTAAATTAGTGTTGGACAATATGACCAGCTTCATTTTTTTTACTTTGGAGTCTTTATACGTTTTTGTTTCCCCCAACAGAGTCGAGCTGAAGAGCTTTGAGGCTCCTATCAGTCACTCTGCCCAGCAGCATCAAACAGAATTGGACTCCATATTTACGGTGTGTACATGCACAACTACTACATGTATTCTGTTCACAATAATCTCCATGTTGCACTTTTTACATCAGTGGATTTTCAGTCTGTCTTATGTGTGGTTCAATGATTTTAGTTAGATTGAGTCATTTGTATGTTATGTTCCAGCGGCTGGAGGGCGACATAGTCACTTTTGTGAAGAACGAGCTGAAGAAGATCAAGAAGGTCCTGAGTTCAGATTATGCAGAATGCTTAAAGCTTCAGAGGGAGGATGAAGAGGCATTGCACGGTGAGGATGAAGAGCAGAGGAAGATCCGCAAAGAGGCATTTCTGAAGATCACACTGAACTTCTTAAGGAGAATGAAGCAGGAGGAGGTGGCTGACCGTCTACAGAGCAGTAAGACAATTTCTCTAAAGATTTATTAGGCTGGATGAATGGAGTATTTAATAATGTCTCAAGAAATGGACCACAATATATTCATGTTCAAATTATCTGTTGAAATGAGATAATGAAAAATATTTCTTTGTCATGTGCTTATTCAGGATATCCTGCCCCACTTTCATGTCGGCGTGAACTCAAATCTAACCTGAAGAAGAAGTTCCAGAGTGTGTTTGAAGGGATTCCAAAACCAGGAAATGCAATCCCTCTGAATGACATATACACAGAGCTCTACATCACAGAAGGAAAGAATGGAGAGGTCAGTGATAAACATGAGGTCAGACAGCTTGAAACAGCGTTCAAGAAACCTGACAGACCAGAAAGAAAAATCAAACAAGAAGACATCTTTAAACCTTCACCTGGAAAAGATGAACGAATCAGAACAGTCATGACAAAGGGAGTGGCTGGCATTGGAAAAACCGTCTTAGCACAGAAGTTCACTCTGGACTGGGCTGAAGACAAAACCAACCAGGACATACAGTTCATGTTTCCATTCACCTTCAGAGAGCTGAATCTGCTGAAAGAGAAAAAGTTCAGCTTGGTGGAACTTGTCCATCGCTTCTTTCCTGAAACCAAAGAAGCAGGAATCTGCAGGTTTGAAGAGTTCCAGGTTGTGTTCATCTTTCACGGTCTAGATGAGTGTCGACTTCCTCTGGACTTCAACAACACTAAAATCCTGACTGATGTTAGAAAGTCCACCTCAGTGGATGTGTTGCTGACAAACCTCATCAGGGGGAAACTGCTTCCCTCTGCTCGCCTCTGGATAACCACACGACCTGCAGCAGCCAATCAGATCCCAGCTGAGTGTGTTGACATGGTGACGGAGATCAGAGGGTTCACTGACCCACAGAAGGAGGAGTACTTCAGGAAGAGATTCAAAGATGAGAAACAGGCCAACAGAATCATCTCCCACATCAAGACATCACGAAGCCTCCACATCATGTGTCACATCCCAGTCTTCTGCTGGATCACTGCTACAGTTCTGGATGATATGTTGAAGACCACAGAGGCAGGAGAGCTGCCCAAGACCCTGACTGAGATGTACATCCACTTCCTAGTGGTTCAGTTTAAAGTGAAGAACATCAAGTATGATGGAGGAACTGAGACAGATCCACACTGGAATCCAATGAACCGGAAGATGGTTGAGTCTCTGGGAAAACTGGCTTTTGAGCAGCTGCAGAAAGGAAACCTGATCTTCTATGAATCAGACCTGAAAGACAGTGGCATCGATATCAGAGCAGCCTCAGTGTACTCAGGAGTGTTAACACAGATCTTTAAAGAGGAGAGAGGACTGTACCAGGAAAGGGTGTTCTGCTTTATCCATCTGAGTGTTCAAGAGTTTCTGGCTGCTCTTCATGTCCATCTGACATTCATCAACTCTGGAGTCAATCTGCTGTCAGAAGAACAAACAACACCCCAGAAGTCTGAAACAAGAAAAGATGAATCTGAAGTGACACACTTCTACCAGAGTGCTGTGGACCAGGCCTTAAAGAGTCCAAACGGACACCTAGATCTGTTCCTCCGCTTCCTCCTGGGACTTTCACTGGAGACCAATCAGACTCTCCTACAAGGCCTCATGACACAAACAGGAAGTGACTCAAAAAACTATCAGGCAGTGGTCAAGCACATCAAGAAGAAGATTGAAGAGGCTCCCTTCATAGACAAAAGCATCAATCTGTTCCACTGTCTGAGCGAACTGAATGATCGTTCTCTGGTGGAGGAGATCCAACAGTCCCTGAGTTCAGGGAGTCTCTCCAAAGAACAACTGTCTCCTGCTCAGTGGTCAGCTCTGGCCTTCATCGTACTGTCATCAGAAGAAGATCTGGACACGTTTGATCTCAAATACCATGCTTCAGAGGAGACTCTTCAGCGGCTGCTGCCGGTGGTCAAAGCCTCCAAAAAAGCTCTGTAAGTGAGATTTATTAATCATAAATACTCTGCAGCCTGGGCTAACTTCAAGTTCAAAACCAGAGAAATTTTTATTTGCTTTACATTTCTTGGTAATTTTCTTTGGCTTTTATCGTGCGTGGTTTTGGTTCTGCAAAAGAGGATAAATCATCAAAATTAACAGAAAATCAACATAAATTGTGCAGAAGATGGGTACCTCAGACTTTCATTGTTATTTCTGCAGATTGAGTGGCTGTAACCTCTCGGAGAGAAGCTGTGCTTCTCTGGCCTCAGTTCTCGGCTCCGAGTCCTCGAGTCTGAGAGAGTTGGACCTGAGTAACAACAACCTGGGGGATTCAGGAGTAAAACTGCTGGCTGATGGACTGAAGAGTCCACACTGTAAAGTGAAAAGTCTCAGGTCAGATTAAGTCACAGTTCGTCTCATTAAAAAAAAATCTCTAAGTTCCATTTAATTTATTTATTTGGAGACTATATCTTCTTGCATTAGACTGAAACAGCATTACCCCTAGATAACCTGCCATGTGTGTTGTTTTGTGTGTTTGCAGTCTGTCAGGCTGTCTGATCACAAAGGAAGGCTGTGCTTCTCTGGCCTCAGCTCTGAGCTCCAACCCCTCCCATCTGAGAGAGCTGGACCTGAGCTACAACCATCCAGGAGACTCAGGAGTCAACCCACTGTTGACTGGAGTGCAGAATCCAGACTGGAAACTAGACACTCTCAGGTATGAGGAGGCCCAGACGTGTTAAATGTAGGAATGTAGGAAACTGATTTCCTTTGCTCAGAACATAAACAGGAGGTGAACATCAAAAGGAGGCAAACATCTCCAAGGAGAACATCCCCAGGAGCAACCATGATTAATGCAGTTTAGACAGATCTCTGCAGGTTACAGGAATGGTCTGTCCTCTGGAGAAAAATCTTTTTCTCTGCTTACCTGGGATCGAATCAGATTCATCTCTGTGCATGACAGGTGCATGCTGTAAGATAATATGCTTCCTCTTCTTCCTTTCAGGGTGGATCCTAGAGGAGAGCAATGGTTGACACCAGGTCTGAGGAAGTGTAAGTGTGTTTTTAATTTGATTCATGAGAACTAGAGTTGTGCAAGTTAACACTTAAGATATTTGACCCAATTACTCACTTTACATTGACAACTTTGCTCAAAGGTTGCAGATCTCCTACAGTGTAGTCTAGTAAGTCTATCATTGGGAACTTTATTCAGTCCTTTTCAAAATGTTTGACTGTGATTTGGTTTGAGGAACTTGTGGTTGTTGGCTGGTGGTCTTACCCTTTGTGGATGATGTCTTGTGGTCATTATTCTCCTGCAGGTATTTCCCAGTTGGTTTCCCAGTGTTCTTTGTATTTTTATCTGTTGATATCTGTGCTGATTTGTTCATAAAACTCCTTCAGATATTTATATGAACTGGCTTCACAGTACCTGCATTGCACTACCCACACTGCCAGCCAATCCTACCGTAGAACACAATGTGTTTACATTTATGTTGATTAGCTGCAAACGAATAAGACATTCAACCACCATAAAACTATGACATCACTCATTCAGATCTCTGATGTCATCACCAAACTGTCAATCAATGAACAGATGACAGATTAATAACTGCAGCTGTATTGTCTCTTCTTTTCTCCATCAGACTCATGTGAACTCACAATCGACACAAACACCGTACACAAACACATCAAACTGTCTGACAACAACAAGACGTTGACATTTGTGGAGGAGGATCTGTCATATCCTGATCACCCGGACAGGTTTGAGTGGTCTCAGGTCCTGTGTGAAAAAGCTCTGGACGGCCGCTGTTACTGGGAGGTCGAGTGGAAAGGAAGAGTTGAGATAGCAGTGAGTTACAAAGGACTTGCGAGAAGTGGAAAAGGTAAAGACTGTTTGTTTGGATGGAACAACAAGTCCTGGAGACTGTTTTGCTGTGATGATAAGGGTGGTGATTACTCTGCCAGGCACAAGAACACAGATATATCCATCTCCTCCTCCTCTGTGTCTAACAAAGTAGGAGTGTATGTGGACTATCCTGGTGGCACTCTGTCCTTCTACAGAGTCTCCTCTGACACACTGATCCACCTGTACACCTACAACACCAAATTCACTGAACCTCTCTATCCTGGCTTTGGGCTCTGGTCCGGGACGGCTTCAAGTGGTTGCTTTTTGTCTCTGTGTTCTCTGTGAGAGGGAAAGTCTCACTGCTGAACAGATCACTTGAGTCTGTGCAGGATCAGAAGTGGAACCCCAAGGTTTGGCCAATAGATGAGGGGTGAAAGAAATCTGTTATTTAACTTTTTGTTTTTTATTACATTTCTATGCTCAAGTTTTTGCAGGTGTTTCTACAGGCTTTGTGTAGCAGAGTGGTTCTACAAACAGTTTCTGTAAATACACTGAAAACTATACAGCAGTATATTGATATTAGAAAATGTACTTTGTAATATATAATTTTGAATACTTCAGTATTTTGAAAAGAAAGTATTCTAGTACTTTAACACAAGCAAAAATTTTGACTGAGTAACCTTCACTTGTAGTTGAGTAACATTTAACCAGGAGTATCTGAACTTT
>JAJHUR010074167.1:0-10525 GCA_027495735.1 Lutjanus campechanus
GAAGGGTTCCATTAAGAATGCTTTCTCAAAGAAAGAGTTCCTCAAGGATTGTTGAAATCTTTGACGAGCTCTTTAATCAAGGGTTCTTTCTACCACAATTTAAAAGGGTTCTTGGTAGAACCCCCAGGTGGGTTCATAGATAAAACCCTAACCCTAACCCTAGCCCTTAAATATAAACAGGTTCTTGTTAGAACCCCTGGGTGGGTTTACAGATAAAACCCTTGAAACATAATAGGGTTCTCAGTAGAACCACTTGGATGAGCTGAATAAAACCTTTGGAATATACAAAGGTTCTTGATAGAACCGCCTGATAAAACCCTTGAAAAATAAAATGGTTCTAGGTATTCTCCTGGGGTGGGTTCCAGAGAAAACCTTTGGAATACAACAGGGTTCTCAGTAGAATGACCTGGCTGGGTTCCCTGAGACGGTTTTGAGTGGAACCATTAGGATTCCCCTTTAGAACCTCTCAGGGGTTCTGGGTGAAACCTTATACAGATGGTTCTAGTTATAACTCTTTCGGTGGCATCTGGTGTGAATTCAACCAGGTTCTACCAGGTTCTACAAAGTGTTCTCCTACGGTGACAAGCCAAAGCACATTTATTTATATTTTTTTATTTCAAAGATAATCACCTCTTCCGAAGGGGGTTCTTTGAATGAAAAGGGTTCTTAATGGACCCTTTAGTCTTACAAAAGAACAAAACAAGGTTCTTCAGAAGCAAATGGCTCTGAGTAGATTCAGAAAGAACCCTTTTAGAACCCTTATTTAAGAGTCATGTGACATTATAAATAGTTTCTATCCCCTCTGACACCCTGTCAACCAAATGAAGGACTCTAACACCCGTCAACACTTCTGATTTTATTCTTTTATTCTTCTTTGTTCCACTCATTTTCATTCTTTTTTTAGACTAGGTTATATTGTATTTGGCACAACCACTTTGTTCCATCTCACCCACATTTTCAAAACTTTGTGTTTGTGAATATCGAGATATGATGTAAATAAACCTCCTTAATCTTGAATCTTGCCATCTTTACTCTGACTCCTTCAAGTTCTTT
Organism: Lutjanus campechanus; assembly: GCA_027495735.1. Lineage (NCBI taxonomy): Eukaryota > Metazoa > Chordata > Actinopteri > Lutjaniformes > Lutjanidae > Lutjanus > Lutjanus campechanus. The sequence goes on from JAJHUR010074167.1 coordinate 1,054, forward strand.
TGTTTTGTTACTGTCTGTCTTAATAAGAGTGTGTAACAGCAGCCTCATGTGGTGCATTTAAAGACTGCAGTTTTCAGGGTTTTAAGTTCACACATTCTTCTTTCTGTTTCTTTAGTGGAGATAAGTCACAGTTAAAGCTGCTGTGGTATTTGTGACTGAGCCTGTGAGAGAGAAAGTTTTTTTTCCTGCAGTTGTACAACATTGGTGATGTGTTGACTAATAAAGTGAAAGTTCATATTCAAATGTGTGCTTCATCATGCTACCCTGTCTTGACTGACACACTGACCCTCCCTGAGACAGTAGAAAGTAAGAACGTCTTAGATGGACAACACAAGGAGGGACAAACAAATATTCAAGAGTTTAACAGCTGTTCTAAAAGTCAGTTGAATTTTTATATAACTTAACTTATTTTCAATAAGCCCAATTTCTGTACGTATATTTGTCAGTTCATTCAGTTGGACCCCAGACAGAATATGAAATCTATTTTTAATTTAATTTAATTTAATTTAATTTAACTTAACTTATGTTTGAGTTTTCTTACTCTTTATAATTTTTGTACCTGTCAATTTTAATCTTGATTGCATATGATTAAAGTCTTTACTACGTTTATATTCTTAAAAAAGAAGACCCACCTATTTCGGAATTGTTCGGCCATCTTCGCCAGTCACGTGATTTCCGAGGGCAAAAACAAAACACGGGCTAACAGAGCTGTAATGAAACTGAACCAAAAAGCTCAACTACCAGCAAAATTACCATGTGTAGCACACAGGCGATGCCGTGAATTAGCTAACGACACGGGAAACTAATGTTGGTTAGCTAACCGGCGCCTCTTTTCACCATGAATTTAAGAGGACTCTTTCAGGACTTCAATCCCAGGTAACGTTAACTAACGTACATGCTAACACTTCGGCTAACTCTGTAGCTAGTTAACGTTGCTTGATTGGGCAGGGTTTGGTGCGCTGCAGTACGAAAATAGCCAGAAAATATGTGTTTTATACGTGTGGAAATGCTGACACCTATGTCCAACAGCTGAACAGATACAGTTAGCTATACGGTAGCTAACTGTGAGTACAGCTGTTACAGCGAAAAGAAGCTATCCGGCTAAACAAGGCCTGGCTAACATGCTAGCTAAGATAACGTTGGGGGGTTTGCTAGTTGAAGCCATCTGTACGTAACTAAACAGAAACAACATGCAGATGTTTAGTTAATTCATCACGCCTGTTTTCAGTTATAATACTTATAATAATGTTTCTTTTAGGTGACAAATTAAGCCAGAGTATATCAAAGACCTTTACAGGCCCTGAACAGAAACCGCTCCAGACTAACAGCTCAATAAATTTAATCAACACAGATGAAATGAAGTAAAAGGGGGAAAAAATCAAGACACGTCCTTGGGTGGCTGGAGTGTAATGGGAACCGTAATGACATCTTAAAAATCAGCCTAAAATTACAACTATAAAAGTTCAATATACACATATTGTGGGTTATAATCATAATGGACACAAATGAAGTACAAGCCATCAATAAACGAGAGAAATGGGTTCTGTTTTCACATCATAAGGAGGCAGGTTGGGGTTGGACGGTTAAAATAAAAGACTGGACTGGCTAGTTCAGCGGTTTGTGGTGTGGAGGATGATGTCAGGATGAAAAAACAGATCTTTGTAAATCTAATGACAGTCATGATGTCAGTGCAGGCTGAGAGTATCAGCTCTTTCTTTACACTCACTTACAGACGTAGTTCAGACTGCCCAGCCCAGATCTGCTTTGTTGACATATCCAAATTGTGTCAAGATTGATTTTTGAAATTCTGCAGAGCAAAAAACACACGAAATCAGGGTTCAACTTTAATGTTTTTCTCCACTTGCCCTGTCTGGCAAGTGGGTCGGAAATCTACTTGCCCTTGGACAAATAGTTTTATTTATTAGTAGTTAGAAATATCAACAAAGACTAAAGTTTTGCCTTTTGAATTACACCTGTGTTTTCTCCATCTTGCTGCATAGGGAGTTTTGCTTACATCCTCTATCACCAGCAAGCTAAACTACTTTTTCTAGGATAACAGAAATGCTTGCTTGCACTTCAACCTAAAAACTTTGTCTTTACCCACCAGCAATTTCTCACAAATGCCTGATGGGTACTGTGCATGTGCAGCTCTCAGCAGAGGTGAGATGGGAGCAAGATGGATGAATGAATCCTAGCTGCTTCCATCATCAACTCTGGAAGTAACTGTTTATTCTCTATTTTTTTCACCTGTCTGATCAGATGAGTTGCTAGATTTACTAGCCAGAGGGGACATTTTACTCGCCCCAGGCAAGCAGGGATTCCTTGTGGTTGAGCTCCGTGAAATGTGATTTTTGTAAATCTGATCCAAGCCACATTTGGAGGTGGTTTGAAATGTGATTCCAATTGGATTTCTACAGATTTTTTAAAAGTGTCTTTTGCATCCTGACACATCACGACGTCTAGAGTGATTGGAGCAGCATCCATGCTGCTACCAGCAGAGCTGTATGGAGGACACAGAGAACAATGGTCTGTGCTGTGGGAATCTCTTGGCACCTCACGATTCAATCCAGTTCGGATTTGACAAAAGAGAGTTACGACGTGATTATAAAATGATTACCGATGCATCAGAATTTTAAGTCTTTAAGCCAGGGTGTGCCGGTCGGATTGTATCCATCTCTAGTTGCGCATGTTCAAACCATCTTCACCAAAACTCAAGAGGCTTAGTTTAGAACATGATGCACCATGTTCTAAACATCTGTTTCACAGTCCATTTGGTTCAGCCATAAGGAACGCTTACAGAATTGTTACAAGCAACAGTAATGTTGAGAACTGGGTATTAAATTTACGATTAATGACGTTTCTGCATTGATTAATAATCTTTCAAGAGGGAATCACGGAGCATCTAAGAGATGAATTGTCTGCTGACACTGGGAGGAGGCGTTTCTGTACAGTCTCCCTCTGTTTCTCATGCTTCTCCATTGGAAAATCGCCTAACCAGAGAATGTAGTTACATACATAAAGTCTGTCATTGCCATAGCAACTCACGCTGATAGGTTGGTGATGACTGGATGCACAAATCTAATCTGATCACTTGCAAATAACCATGTGGACGGTCTGTCTTAAAGATCTGATTTGAAAAACAAATCTGATTTGCCTGCAGCTTGAGCAGAAGTCAGTTTTCAACTTCTTTTTCATCCATTTATTGATTTTTTTAGTTTTTGAAATGCAGACAGAAATATACATGTGTCTTTTCATTCTATTTGCACCAATGACTGATATTTGCACAGTCTTCTGTCGTCATCGTCCTAATTTTCATATCCTGGCTTTTCTAAAATTGGGACAGAAGAAGGCCACGCTCTCTGTCATTCCTGTTTTTATGTGTCTCATCTTCGCACTCATTTTTAAGAAAAGTCTTTATTGATTTAATTGTCAACACCCCAAATAGTGATACACTCACATCTACTGAGGTATTCTTTACATTGGTGTCAACTGTCAAACATTTTTCTCTGTCCTCTTGTTGCAGTAAGTTCCTGATCTACTCCTGTCTGCTGCTGTTCTCCGTGCTGCTTTCTTTGAGGCTGGATGGAGTCATCCAGTGGAGCTACTGGGCTGTGTTCACCCCAATATGGCTGTGGAAGCTGCTGGTCATCATTGGGGCCTCTGTGGGCACTGGAGTCTGGGCACACAACCCCCAGTACAGGTAGACTCTCACACACACACACACGGATATTTGTGGCTTAAGTTTTAATTTAGCCGTCTAAATCACAAGAGTGTCCAACATGAAGTTTAATCTTGGTTTTCGTGTGTCTTCTGTCAGGGCTGAGGGGGAGACATGTGTGGAGTTCAAAGCCATGCTGATCGCTGTGGGGCTCCACGTCCTGTTGCTGATGTTCGAGGTGTTAGTGTGCGACCGTGTGGCGAGAGGAAATTACTTCTGGCTTCTCGTCTTCATGCCTCTCTTCTTCGTGTCGCCCGTCTCTGTAGCAGCATGCGTCTGGGGGTTCAGACACGACCGTTCCCTCGAGGTAAGAAATTCATTTGACATGTCGGTGTATAGACGCATTTCCTCAGGGTTGGAGAATCTGTAGAGGAACTCAGTGTGTTTACACCACAAGGACCAGGGTTCCAGATACATAATCTTAACCCTCAAAGTGTTTGCTCAGGGGTAGAAGTGTCCAAGAGTACAGGGTCTTTGAGGGTGGGGCTTGCAGTTCTGAACATTTTTGTTGGGTCAGTTGCTCACATCATTTTATTTCTGCCACCATTTTTAACAATATGCAGCCACAACAGTTTGCTGTTTGGTCATTGTGCTTTGATACATCAACAAGAAGTTACCGAAGAAAGCACAAGAGATTGTAATACTGTCTATTTCCTGCTTCAAATGGGTTCAGAAACACGCTTTAGTGTACAGTTGAGCTGTAATTTGAGAAAGTTTGTGAGACACCATTTATTTCTTGCTTGAGAACAAACCAAGCATCATTCAGCAGTACGTTACCCGTTCTGTTGCAGTGATTGTTCTGAGGTCTAACCAGAGGAAGTTTGGTCTACGCCTGTTGTGTAACGCCACTTTGAAATCGAAAATAAACTGATATTGAAGACAAATTCACAGTGCAGATTGGTCTGGCACAGGGAGGAGAATCTCTTGGCCAAAATGCTTCCATACGCTGGCTGTTGAGCCAGGAGGTGCCTGTTGGATTGCATCCGCTCACACTCAGCCATCCTCACCATCAAATTGGTTCAGCTGTGTGGAGCGTACAGCCACGTCTTACAGAATTGTTACAGGAAATTTCAAGATAGAGTCTCAACGCATGTAAGAATGCACAAATGGCTTTATTGACATGTCAAGGACGTGTGAGAGAAACTGTTGTTATTGTTAAACAAGAGTACTGTGCTGATCTTTTGTCCTGATTGTCTCTCCCTTCCACTCCTCAGCTGGAGGTGTTGTGTTCAGTTAACATTCTTCAGTTCATCTTCATCGCTCTGAGGCTGGACAGGATCATCAACTGGCCTTGGCTGGTGAGACGCCAAAAATTAACCATTGCTTGTTCTTCAATTCCATGTGCACTTGTTATAATGCCGTCTGCATTATTCCTCAACCATGTATGAATCTGATTTAATTTAAGGCCACTGTTGGCGATAATAAGTGTCCTTAACTTCATCTTCTTTAATGATATCTTTGTGTGTTTGGGGCTGCAGGTGGTGTGCGTCCCGCTGTGGATCCTGATGTCCTTCCTGTGCCTTGTCGTCCTCTACTACATCATCTGGTCCGTCCTCTTCCTTCGCTCCATTGACATCATCGCAGAGCAACGGCGAACTCACATCACCATGGCGATCAGCTGGATGACCATCGTTGTGCCCCTTCTCACCTTTGAGGTGAGTTTCGGCTACTTAAAGGGATAGTTGGTGGTTTTTGGAGGCGGGCCTCAAGATTGGAGAAGCAGCAGGAGCACCAGTATAGGAAGCTAAGAAAAGAAAAAAAAACCTAGTTAGTGTATTTACAGCTATATTTTTGACGTATATATTCCTGAGCCTAAATTACATGTTTTAAATGTCTTTCTTTAATGTTAATTAAATCCACACATGCCAGTTCTCTCACCAAATTAAACTGGAAAGTTGGATCTAAAGCAGATTGTTTTAATAATAAAATTAGCCTGTGCTGCCTCTCTAGTCAGCTAAAACATGTACAGCCCTTTTTTAAAAGTCAGGAAGTACAAGTTATTTATAGAGACCAGATGGCTCGAAACATTAACACGATCAAAAAGCTAAATCTCATTTTTACAAACCATCATTTTTACATCATCATAATCTTTGGAATCTTCACTTTTTGACCAAACACTTCAAACTGATTCAAAGCAGTGTAAACACAACTTTAAGTGAACATGATGCACTTTCGCCTCGTGTCTCTTCAGATCCTTCTGGTGCACAAGCTGGACGGCCACAACAGTCTGAGCTACGTGTGTGTGTTCGTCCCCCTCTGGCTCTCGCTGCTCACGCTCATGGCGACCACGTTTGGTCAGAAGGGAGGGAACCACTGTGAGTATTTAAAGCCAGAAATGTGCTGCTGCGGGGCTGCTGAATGTTTTCCACAGGGGGTGTTACTGCTATTCTTTGCTGTTAAACATCACAGTGCTTCTGCTTACAGTCGTAGATTATATGTATTAATAGCTTTCCAGTAATATATCTGTTTGTAAAACTTTACCATCTGCAGTATTTATTCACTCATTTGTATCTTTATCTGTATGTTCGTTCTTGCTCAAAGAGCCAAAACTGCTGATGTGGAACAACTAAGCTTTGTTTGTCAACTCTAGGGCAACAACTATTTTCATTATTGATTCACCTATACCATTTTTGCGAATTTAAGGGAGTTTGCAAGTAGAAACGATTGTTAAAGTTGCTGCATCAAGTTCCTTTTCTGTTCTGATCTTCCTTCAGGGTGGTTTGGCATCCGTAAGGACTTCTGCCACTTCCTCTTGGAGCTCCTCCCCTTCCTGCGGGAATACGGCAACGTGTCCTACGACCTCCAACGCAGCGAGGACCCCGAGGCGGCCGAGGATCTGCCCGTTCCTGAGCCGCCGCCAAAGATCGCCCCCATGTTCCACAAGAAGACGGGCGTGGTGATCACGCAGAGCCCGGGGAAATACTTCGTCCCGCCACCTAAACTCTGCATCGACATGCCGGACTAAACGTGTCTCAGAGCTGAAGTGGCCTGGGACTTCTGTACTGATGTGTTCCAATCATGAAGCCAAAACAGCAGAGGGCAACTGTGTTTGGTTTTTATCTGCTGTCCTGAAGGATTTGGTCCCCTCACCTAAAACTCTCTGCATCAGTGTGACTGGCTGGGGTGACACTTGGATAATCAGTGGATCCAGAATCCTCTGTCGAGGATTTAAATCATGGAACCAAAAGAAAGGAAAGGACCGCTTTTGTTTTTCACCTCTAGGTGAAGTTTCACTGTGTTACACACTCCTAATTTTATCCATGGATGGACATTTGTCTCGGGGGGAAACTGACCACGGAAGCGTCTCGGTTGAGACGAAACTGAACTGAGCTGGATCTGCATGGACATGAATATTTGACTCTGACCCAGTCGTAGATCTTTGCTTTAGGTTTGAAGCGTGTCTGAATCAAAGATGGCGCTTGCCTTGCTTTGTGATGGGGACCATTGGAGAGATTCTCTAGCTTGAATTTGGGATCAGTGTACCCGTAATGCTCCTGTTCTCACTTTTGACCATGCAGGTGGAGAAAACAAGGGGAGGTGGAGTTAAAGGAAGGGTTCAGATTTTTTCCAGACTGTCTTAGTAGTAAACAATACTCACATGTGTATGGAAGAGTTGTTGGTCTCTGTAATCACTCTGAAGTAGTCTTTTTCTAACTTGATTCCAATTTAAGAGATGGACTTCGCAGTTCTTGTTAAGCTCTTGAAAGTTAGCCAAAGCTAACATGAGGCTTCAGCAGTGGACATCTTCCAAATTAATGTCATCAGACATTATAAGCTGCATGGAACATGGCAAGATACAGGAACTTCTTGAACTTCTTCTGCAGTGTTATATCATGGGCAAGCTGCAGCCGTCACTGTACATTTACTGCCACTAGACAACTTCACCGCTAAACTTTGATCCCTCTGCTCTAATCGCCAAAACCTGTCTGCTCTGAGTGCAGCCACCAGTACTCAGTATGCACACACACAGCTGTGTTTATGGAAAAGTAGAGATAACATCGTCATTGTGTTTTTGGACAGAAACAGCGACACAGATGTGCCATGGGAGTTTTTAAAAAAGGGCATATCTCAGTGATGATGATAAGGATCAATGTTTTCATTTTGCATCGATGATATTGGATCATTAATCATTAATTTAATACACTCCATCCCTGGTGGAAGATAGAAACACAAAGAAGGAATCTCTGAAGCTTCTTTGTAGCTTCAGCTAAATGTTCAGATGCATTTGTGTGCAGAACAAGAACTGTAGATTTTATCGATCACCTCTTACATTGGAGTTGAGCCGTGAACGGATCGCTCTCTGATTACAGCGACTCTTTAATTATACATCATGGCGGTATTGTTTATTTTAAAACAGACCTGAAAAAATCTGAGCTTTTCCTTTAAAAAGAGAATAATGGAAATGGCACTTTGTTGACCTGTCAGTTTTTGTATTCCTTTTATTTTTGTAAATAACAGAAGTTGTCAAGTTTAGGGACCAGAGTGGAGATGTCAGGGCTGAAGGTTAGAGGCAGACCTGGGAAAGAAAAAACAAAAAAACAAAAAACAAAGAGCATTTGTAATCACCGACTTCTGTTTTTATTCAACTTGGAGAACCATCTGTGCAAGAGTCACCATGTTAAATCAAGACTGTGTTAAACAAGTTGGTAACCACTGAATAAGATTCTCAGTTGACTTTTTGGTTTGTCTTGTCGTTCATAATCTCACATTTCACAGTAAATACAGTGTCACACATGGACTCACAGCGCACAAAACTACATAAATACATTTTTGGGCATAAAAAAAATTACAGTATTGTAATGTGGAGGCCGTCAGCTATGATGTGTGTTCAAAGAAATCCCACATATGAGCTGTAACAGATCAAAACAATGAAACAAATACTTTCAAACAAATACTGAGGTGCCTGGTTTGTCTGTGCACATCGCCACATTTTCTCATTTTTACCAAGTTACCCATCTCTTCTTTTATTTTGTCAGACAACCTGATTGCTGGAGTGTGTACATTTTTTTCTACATATTGTCTTTTTTTCCCATTAAATTGGTCTGATTTGCTCATAACTCTCCCGTAATGCTGCAAGTAAACAACCTAAGTTTCTTTTTTTTTATTCTGATGATCGCTGGTGGATTTCCAGTAATCATCAGACACTGTCGCTGTTTTGTCCATATATTTATTTTAGAATTAAACTCCGATATAAATCCACCCTCAAACTGCATGATGTCATTATGTCACATCAGTTAAACAGTTTTTAACTTTACTCATTTGGATTAAATAATGACATTTTCTTTATTTCCCAGTTTCACCTGCAGTCGCATTTACAAAGCAAGTGTTCCTGCAAGGCATTGTGGTTTAGTGAGAATACAGTCAACATCTCTGCCTGACATGAACTGGGCCTCATGCAAGAACCAACCGTGCAGATTTGTTCTCAAAAGTGATTTAAAAGAACTTGCTACATTCACCAGTTTTCTCTCCATCTTCTCTGTCGAGTATTTAGATTTTTTTTCAGGAGCACAAACACAATTTAGTCGTCCAGACCTGTTGCAGGAGTCGTGCAATTACACTGCTGTTTTCTATAGTTCATTGCTCACCTGTGCAATTTGTCCTTTGAGTCCTAAAAGTTTAAAAACAAAAACAAAACCTGAGCTCTCGTCTGGTTGGTCTGCAGGGCTGTGATTTCTTCATAGATTGCTGCTGCAAAGGTTGAGGTGCAGGAGTTAAAATAAATCCTATTTTTAATCCCAAAAGTTTGAAACATTC